>APFE031472427.1:14465-29747 GCA_000404065.3 Pinus taeda
CCATCTTGTTTACTATCAGATCTGATCATGCATATCAGCAAGAAGTATCAAGACATCATCATTAGAAACAAAACACTTCTAACCATCATTTCCACACATCATCAGCAAATTGTAACCATTATCAAACAACGCAAATAAATCGAATCATAACTGATCCTTTTCTTGAACCTGTCCCTACTGCCTTTCATCAACCAATCATATACGCGACTATGCCATAACCAACTCGCGTATATGCGTGACTTCTCTTTAAGAAACTTGCATATGAGATTTAGGACACTGAAGTTTTACACTTTGAGCTCCCTCTGATTCTTTTATGTCTATATGTTGTGTTGTGCCGCCTCTTTCTGACTGTACTTCTTTCTTCTTCCACATCTTCAAGTGTGATGATGATGTTTTCTCCTTTTGGTATGGTGCCCATACTTTTTTCCTGCATTCCTTAGCTATATGTCCAAGCTTGTTACAATTGTAACATCTTACATGTCTCATATTTCTTCTATAGCAATCAACAGCTCTGTGACCAAACATATTGCAAGCAAAGAAATATCCATTAAAGTACCTTGAATGAGATGATCTTTCTGCATGATGGTCTTGAAACCTTCTTCTTCTACATTTGGCTGCAACATGCCCAAGATTATGACATACATAACATTCAACATTATTCATAGGAGGAGTAGAAGATTTTATTTGAATAATTTCTTTCCTTGGTTGATGATGAGATTGACCTTTCATCTCCTTATTCAACATTTCATATTTTGCAGTCGAGTCCCTTGTCTTACTTTGTGAACTAGATTCACCTTCAATAGATTCATGAAAACCAAGACCAGTTTTGATAGTAGGAGACCTTTGAGTATTAAGAACATCATCCAAGACCTTAGTACTATCTTGAAATCGTAAAAGCTTATCCCTATCTTCTAATTTACCTTTCAAGGTATTTACCTCAACCTGAAGTTGTTCCTCCTTTTCCAGACATTGCTTCTTCCATATTTCTTCATAATTTCTTCCTTCTTCCATTTGTTGCCTTAGTTTGAGTATCTCCTTTTCTTGTTCTTCATTCAGATCCTGCTGCATTTGATGAATTCTCAAGGCACATTCTAGCTGAGATTTTAAACTGATGACTTCGTTTTCTTGTTTTTCAATAGCTTGGAGTAGATCTTTATTCTGCTTCTTTGATTCTTCAAGATCTTCTTTTAGCGAGTGGATCATGGCATCAAGACTTTCATAGTAACTAGATCTATCTCTGAGTTTCTTGATGGTTGTGCTTCTTTCATTGACTTCATCCCTTAATGATGTTACTTCATCCTGCAACTTTTGATATTTGTCCTTGAATAACTTCCTTACCTTGTTTCCTTCTTCTAGTTGGGCTTTTAGTTTGGTAGCTTCTTCTTTGAAGACACATTCCCTTTTGTTCAATAGATCTTGTTGATCTCTGATTTTGTCTAAAAGCCTTTTAAATTCTGCCTCTATTTGATATCTTTCTTATTCACCCATAAGAGCAAATTCAGTTGTTTCACTATCACTTTCATCTTTTCCAAATGGATAGGTAGCTGGAACATCAGAGGATAGCAAATTCATACCTGATAGTTCATCTTCATTCTGAAATGATTATGAATCTGATTCTGAATCTGAAGAGCTTCTTACACCTAATCCCCAATCGATTCTCCCAATGTCATAGTTCTTCTGAGATGTCTTCTTCTACTTATGTGCTTTCTTCTTAAGCTTCTTTCCCATTGTTCCAACGATCTCCTTCAAGCGATCAAGCTTCTATAAAAGAACCCGCTCTGATACCAATTGTTGGAAATAATACTAAGAGGGGGGGGGGGGGGAATCAGTATTATCACATCAATAAAACTTTTCCATTTCCATATTCAGATTCATATATGCTACTACCACAACTTCTTATGATTTAGGTAGTTGATCCTTAATGAGTGCATTAGAACATTATCAACCATATTAATAGTAAACAGGTGCAGTAAAATAGAACAGATCATCACACATAGGCCACACACATGAACACCATGATATAAGGTGGAAACCCAATGTGGGAGAAAACCACCTGCTGCAAGTCATCTCAATCTTCTTCTTAATAAGAAAATCCTTTTACAATATTTGTACTGGTGCAGCCTTATACCAGTACGGGAGCTACAACCCCCTTTGCTCTTGTACTAGCCGATCCATTTACTAGTACGCAGGCTACTACCTGCTACAATGCTCCAAAGATTTCCTTTAGCTCTTGTACTAGCTTAGATACTAGTACGTAGGTGCTGACCTACAATCTTCTCCTCCAGGTACCACGTTTCATCAATTGGATACACTGAAGCACAACACATAATCTGAAAGGGCCACGTTTCATCCAATTTCCATACTGGACCCAATAACCACATTGAAGCTCATAATCAAACAACCTTCTGAATCACCCAATCACTAGATCGATACATATACAATGAGAGTCATCAATCAGATCTAGTCCATCAGATCACATAAAGTTAAGTCATTAATAACCTGATCCATTCATCCATCAATGTATAAACATTTAATCAATCACTTCTCAGACTGCTGTTATCAGAACATGATATCAGACATCAGACATTACTTCAAAACCCAGATCACAGCAATGATGAACAAGCATAGCTAAATAGATCTCAAGAGAGGTACGCAACTTCACCCATATAATAGCTGCGTATAAGTACGCACTGTATTCAACTGCTTCCCTGTGTATGTGCGCACTGCACCTCACTGTCTTCCTGCGTACGTGCGCTCTGTGTCCAATCAACTTCCTGCGCCCCTCCGCAACTTCAGCGCTTCTGGTCCTGCGTATCTGCGCACCTGCAATGCTTCTGTGCCTGCGTATCTCCGCACTATTCTTTCACTGGACCTGCGTACCTCTGGGTATAGATAATTTCGAGACTTTAAGAACAACCCAGACAGTCAGATCTACAGATCTGAACATGCGCCAAAGAGATCTCAATCCATCAGTAGATTCGCCTTATTTAGATCTAGACATCTCTCATAACCCATCACTAGAACTTCAGATCTATCTAGCTTCTTAAGATATTCAACCCAACAACACATACCCAGCCAAATGATCTCCTCTTTCTTTATATAGGCAAGCTCATCCTTAAATCAAGGATCATGGGGCTCAATAATAATAATAAAATAAACAACACCACGGGCCAAAACCATGATAACACAATACCGTCGGCTAAATACCAAGGGTAAAACATAAGGAACCCCACATGTGCGCATTTTACTGCCTTGGAGTGTGTGTACTGGGGGTACGCACCCCATGAACTGGATAACTGCGGGTATGTACGCACTTTATGTAACACTTGCCTGCGTGTACGCATCTTATGTAAGCTGTACCTGCGTACCTCTTATTTTCTCCAATATTTGATAGCTGATCATCAATCTCTGCTACTGTCCTGTTGTACAATGATCCATCACCTGAATAGGTTGCCATCAAGGACAACACTTTAGCCATAATGCCAACAATCTCCCCCTTTGGACTTGATGGCAAAGCTTACTTGTGAACTGTCATCTGATCCCCTTTTGCTGTCCGGTAACCCATGCATTCTATCACATCTGATATATCTTCTGAATGTATACAAGTGAGATGATCTTCTATGAGAGGGTTGCCATCAAGTACAACACATGCATCATAATGCCAACAAAGAGAATGTGAATCTTTGAAGAAAAGTAATAATATTATTTTAATAAAGACACACACAAATGCATATGAAAGAATCGTTAATTATCTAGAGAATTAGTTCACATAGACATAACGATCGTTAAAACAAATACAACATGCATTCAACAAGATGAGCACCAAAGCTAATGAAGTAGTTCAATTTCTTTAGTACAAAATAACATAAACACATACTGCAAACATCTAAAGAGTAGTCTTACAACATTCACACTATATACATGAAAGTGTGTTGGCTCAACGAAATTCTAGTATTAAGGAAAAGTTCCAAGATACCTGGTTACAATGAGACACCACTAGCTCCAGTAATGTAGCATCAAGCCACTACTTTCTCCCCAAAAGAACAATCTTCTCTCTAATGCCTAGTTGGAGAATCCAAGGTGAAAAGTCATTTTCTTGAGTAATGAGGCTTATTTTATAACAATAGGGATGACCTTTTATACCCCCATGACTCTTGAACTAACCTCATGAATCTTGTACTTCTAACATGACCTTTGAACTTCCACAAGACTTTTGGACTTTTCCTAGTGACTCTTTTGACCATATGTGACTCGTGGACTTCCACATATTTACATTTACAATATTTTGCAAAATTACATCATCGTTTTCCACATCATCATGTGACCACAATAAGACAACTCATTAACATTAATTTCTTGGACCCGATGAGTTGTGACATGAATTTAATTGAAAAGTGATGACACTGCCAGTATGTCTTCAATACTTGCATTGTAGTTTCCTTCCACCTCCCAAAGGGTATCGAGATATTATGGAGCCTTCATGGGCCACTTTGATCATCAAAATCCATAATTACGTCACCTATTGCAACATGGTGCCTTTATGCCTTTGTATTCACAATTCCTCCTTAGAAAACTTCTCTTAACATGCCTCATGAACATCTTTTTCCATGCTTACTGAGAACACCTGGAGGTATGGATCACTCATGGCAAACAAAAAATAGCCCGAAAATCTCCTATTCTATGATGATTCATGTAATGTACTGACTATGGATCAACAATCACAAGGGAGAGAGAGAGAGGGTAGTTTTGGGCACATATCACACTTGCAAGAGACAAGTACTTCTCACTGAGGTTGCGACATAAGTAGCTCTCGAAGAGGGGGAGACAAGGTGAGCACATGGTGGAGTTCCAAGGGGCAAGGTTGTAGTGACTATTCCTTAGGACTTCGCCATGCATTAGGGTGAAAGGCCAGAGCCACAAGGAGGGAGAAGGGTGTAGTTCCAAGGCACAAGGAGGGGTATCATTGTCCACTAGAAGTGCGCAGTGTGCTACACTGGGAGGCATAGGCAGGATTGGCGCAGGGCGGAAGAATAAGCAACAAGGGCAAGGGTCTTGCTGACTAGAATTGCACAATGCACAGGGGAGAGAGAGGAGGCTTAGAATGGCACATGGAAAATTCCAAACTAACAAGGAGTGTCACTGCTAGGCTCTAGAAGCGCGTAATGCACTCTTCCTAGCCTAGAGGAGGAGTTGCAAGGTAAAAAAAGATGACTAAGTATGGAAGGGTAAAACATGGAAAAACATAATGAGTTGGGAGCAAGATCAAGCGTTACTTGTCATAACTCATCACTATAACTCAGACATGACCCAAACTAAGAAATATACTTCAAAAACGCAAGTTCACAAACATTCTCCAAGTGCAACAAGCGAAGCATGAGCAGTTGCAACACATAAGTGTCGTTTTGTGACTCAAAAGTGCGCTATAACATTCTTAATGATCCTACAACACTTAATAAGGGGCATGGACACTTGAAACATGTGTGGAAATATACAAAAACACTAAAGAAACACCTCACATGATGGTAGGTGGGCTCCAAAATTCAAATATGGCAAAAAATTTGGAGGCTGTAGTAGCAGAGACAACACATCCAGCCATATTCCTCGACATCCAGATTTTTCTTTTGCATGACATTTAAATAAATATAAAATTCCAAAAATATATAAATATCCAAATATTTGAACATCCCAAAACTCCCACTATACTACTTTAAGGAGAGTTCTGGATTCTGCTGGTGCCTTGAAGCAAAATGCCAAGATGCCTGACTATCTAGATTTATGGATAGAAAGAACATACACTTCCTTAGGACCTCTTTCCTTTTATCTTCTTTTAGATAGGCCCATGGTCATGACCCCCTGGCATCCCATGCGACTAGGAGCTTGAAAATTCAATCCCAAAACTTCTAAAATTGTAGACTTCTGAAAGACTTTTCAACTTGCATGCAAGGGATGAACCCGATTCCAATAGGGTAGAAACTTACCGAGAATAATTTTGAAGGTATAGAAGTCTTCACAATGTTTTAAAGGCATCCAAATCAAAGCCTAAACTAGGCATCTTCTAAAATGAAGTTAAAGGGAGGCCTAATGGCTACATCCCCAAACTTCACCTAACTAATTAATAATATTCTCAGACCTTTGAGTTGAAAACTTTAGGCTCCAAACTCCAAAGCATTTAGTATCGAAAGGCTAGTATTCTAGCTTATCTATTGAGGAAAAAATTTCCTCATAAACTCTTATCAATAAAATCATGCGCACGTGTGCACACACACACACCCTTAAACATATCTATGACATCCTAGGGCTCTTATAAGCTTGGCAACAAAATTCTAGACTTGTCCAAACCAAGGAATTTACGATGTCGTTTTGGGATCTCTAAGCAAGGAAAATGTAACACCCCCTCGTAAGTCTACCCAAAGTAACCATGCCATCCGGGGTAAACATGAGGAGAGATGCTACTGTAATCAGATTCAACCTCCTATGTAACCTTAAGGAATTGTAATCGACGGAACATCATATACAATTATCCAACATCATCAACGAAACCCTCAAGAGACAAGTCAGCCACTTAGACAACCTGTCCTCGGTCCCACTGCTCTTCTGTAGCTCTTAGGTCATAGTATCTCTCACGATATAGGCAAGGGAGAGTCGAAAAACCTATAGTCGCTCTCGTAGGCCTGCCTCCCAATGACTGTGGACCAGAATTGCCAGTTCTGTGTTAGCAACCCCGAGATATAAGCCACTTTTCTAGCCCGGAATCCTGGCCTCTACCCTGGACTTGTTGTAACTTCCAGAATTCATTAAAAACATAATAATAATGCTGATCAATCAAAAATCAACCTCAGGACTAGGCTTGAGCATCCCCAACCGGGACTGACATTCTGTCAAACACTTGGCATCAATGCAACCTACAGGTCTAGGATACAATACAAAGCATACATGACTGAAACAACTTATGAAACATAACTAGAAGGATCACCTCCTTCTCCATTGAACTACTACATCATCAATTAGGTCTTGTATCCATCCATTTAATAGTTACAAGTAAATATATGAAATAACCATGACATGAACTAGCCATTCAACCATGCTTATAACCAGCATAAAACCATGTAAATATTAGAGACATGACAACCATTAAATCCACATATAAATCAATGCAAAAGTAAGAGAATTAGCTTTTATTAATCATAGGCAAATCCAACCGGGTTTAGGACTTCCACGTACCACCCAGCCATAGACATGGCTGAACCAAATCTCTCTTTCAGCCACTCACCCACATGCCATATTCCAAGCATGAATGTGGGATCTCATAGAACAACCAATCAAAGAACAATGAAGGCAATCCATAGGTTAAACCACTGCCACCCTTATCCAACCGCGATCACATAAAAACTGGTGCTCCGATCACAACTAAACAGAACTTGGAATTCCATCCATAATCCATCACTATCCTTTAGGAATTTTCCGTCTCCTTGCCTTTCTGGCTTTACCACAATGCGAACCCAGATCACTAGGCCCTAAATCGAGACTTCTCCCTCAGGCTATGCTATGTATCCCTCAAAAACCAGTCAATGGATTCCTAGGCCTTTGGGAATGAACCTTGAGACCACCTTCGCCTTGGATTCCGAAATCCATCTGGCAATTCCAAAGTTCCAAAACCAAAATAAACATCCCAACATACCATGGCATCCAAAAAAAGGTTAGGTTAGGCTGAAATCCACTATCATAACTGAAAAATCCATGCCACCAACAACAAGAGAACCATACACCAACATGCAAAGCCATGCATGTCCAAACCAACTAGGAAATCACACATGCAAAAGGTTACCTGCAAGTATTCTTGCTGAAGCTTCTTGAGCCTTGCTTTCCTTTCCTTGATCCATGCTTGCTTTTCCTTTCCTTGTTCCACACTAGAGTGCTCTAAGAAAACTCTAACTGACCAAGAAAGCAAGAGAAAATAATGAGATAGCTCCAAACTTGAACTTGACAAAAGCCATGAACTGATCCTCAGAAGCCTTTTTATGCATGAGGCCTCTAATTTCTTCATTTTCCTTTATTTTCCTTCAATTTCCTCCTCACATTTAACCCGTGACCTTTTACCTTCCTTTTGTCCTAATTTCCTTTATTTTCATAAATAAATGTGCAAAAAACACCTTTTTGCCTTTTAATGCCTTTGCCTTACCCTTTGCCAATTTTCCTTAGCCAAAACACACATCCAATGATGCCCACTAGTATATATTTTCCTAACATTCAACTTGGAATAAGTGTCCCTTAACTGTGGTCTTATTTTGCCTTTATTAACTTTTATTACATGAACTTTTCACCAAGGTTGTTACAGAACCCTCCCTCTCGGGGAACACCATCCTCGATGTTAAACCACACCAAGACCTTAGCAACCGCTGAAAAGAAAACATACTGCCTATGGAGCTTTATAACTTAGTTCGTTGCAGTATTTACAATGAAGAACCTGCTCAAAAGAAAAACATCATGACAACATGCCAAGCTAACAACCATAATAACATGACACACATACCGCTTATTAGAGCTTTATAACTTAATTCATGGCAATATTTACATCCATGTACATATAAATATACAAATATCAAAACATTTGCAAAACATATGCCAAACGTAAACCAACATCAAACCAAAACTGCTTTGTGTCAACCGGAAAACAATGGAGGGTATAGGGTCCACATCTGATCCACCATCTCTCATGTAGCTTCTTCAAGCCCAAAGTGATTCAACAACACTTTAACTCGCTCTATGGCTATATTCTTGAGCATGAGATGTTTATGCTGCAATATGCACTGAGGCTCCAACTGGAACTCTGCTTCTTTCTCCACCTGCAATACAAACCAATCAATAACATGATCAACATCCTTTATATGTTTCTTAAGCAATGAAATATGGAAAACATGATGGACTTTCACTGTTGGAGGTAGTGCAAGTCGATATGCCACTGGTTCAATCCTCTCAAGGATCTCGAAAGGCCCGCAATACCGTGGTGCCAACTTAACACATGAACCAATCCTCAAAGAGATTTTCTTGGGCTTGATGCGCAAATACACATTCTCCCCAACCTGAAACTCTTTGAACACTCCGTGCTAATGTACATAACTCTTCTGTCTATCCTATGTTTCCTAGAGATTCTTCTTTATAACCTGCATTTCTTGCTCCATGTCTGTCAATCCCACGAATGATCTCCCTCATCTACATTCTTAGGAGCTGCCCATTCCATGATGGCCCTTATCTTTTCTGCATCTACTGCTATGCATTCCTTGGAGACAACATTTCCCAAGAAGTGTACCTCAGTCTAAAAGAAGCTGCACTTTCTAAGCTTAACATACAACTGATGCTCTCTTAGCAATCTCAACATTGTTTCTAAATGTGTGACATGTTCTTCCTCATTCTTAGAATATACCAATATGTCATCAATGAATACAATAATAAACTTGTTCAAATAAGGAAGCAACACACTATTCATCAAACACATGAATGTAGACGGAGCATTAGTCAAACCAAATGGAACAAAAACAAACTCATAATGCCCATACCTGGTCCTAAACACAACCTTGAAGATATCCTCTTCCTTGATGCGTACCTAATGGTACCTCGATCTCAAGTCGATCTTAGAGAACATTGATGCTCCCTTTAACCGATCAAACAAACCATCAATCCTCAACAAAGGGTACATGTTCTTGATTGTTACCTTGTTTAAATGCCTGTAATCAATGCACAATCTAAAAGTACCATCTTTCTTCTTTACGAACAACACTGGTGCACCCCAAGGTGATACACTGGGTCTAATGTATCCTTTGTCCAACATTTCCTTTAGCTGCAAATTCGACTCTACCAACTCAAATGTTCTCATCCTGTAAGGTGCTTTCGATGCTGGAGTTGCCCCTGGTACCAACTCAATAGAAAATTATACCTCCTTGTGAGGTGGCAACTTTGAAATTTCCTCAGGAAATACATCCCAAAACTGTTGCAATGCAATACTGGGTACTTTCTCAACACGTCAACATCCTCAAATTCCTCACCCTTGTCACTAGAAGTGTTTACTGCAAACATCACACAACCTTTTCTGCAACTACGCTTAGCCTGCATATCGGTAACCATCCTCACTGATCTAGGCTTCTTATTTCCCTGCAAAGTCCTCTTTTCCCCACTATCATCCACACACTCAATGGCCTTGTAAGGACCAGTTCTATACTATATATATATTTTTTCTCTGTTAACATAAATCACAATAAAATACAACCAGAAGAGAAAAACATTGGGAATTCAAATTTATTCAACACTATCTAACACATCCCTGAATTTTCATTTCACTAAACATATAATAAAATTTACATACATTTAACTAAGGCAATAAAGAATCATACAAAATAATATTGCAACACATATGTATCGTTCACCAGAAGTCGAGACTCCACTTGATTTCCCGTTACTTGTCTTCCCTTATTGTTAGTCACCTCTAAGAGTGAATGATGACATACTTGATCGGAATGTGACGACCCACTGGTTAACCTCCCAGCCTACTCCTTGGGTACTTTTCTTCCCCGCGGACCCTTGAGCTGCAATGGGGTTGTACAATGGATGAATGCAATAGTTGGTAGAGGAGAGCACTCCTTGGCTCAAGAGTCCCCTCTCTAAAATCCTCTACCTCACCAAACTCACTATATTTTCGTAATCACTGCTCTAACATAGTCTCATCCATCCAAAAATAGGGTTCCCCCCAAAAAGTACCTTCTCCCATGGCTTGCCCCGTCTTTTATAGGAGTCCTCATAGGTGACACTTGGCATGTCATGCATGATTAATTATTTTTTTATAATTCAATAGTTTGATTATTCACCCACCCATTGTGTCACTCTCTCATCTAGGTTCTCCAAAATTATATACTTAAATTTTAATTTAAAACTAAAATTTTCCTCACCTCAACAAGATTCCTATTTCTTCTCCTAGTTGCCTCTTGATCCCCTTTTTATTCCTTAATTTGTGTTCATTACTAAAGTTAATTAACGAGTGAAGATTTGATCCCCCATCTACTCCCTAATTTAACTCAAGTTATCTCTTAGATGGATATTCTTATGTTGGTTGTTGCCACACGTAGGTTCTCTACATTTCTCTAAAATTTAATTTATTAATCTTATTTTAATTCACCTTCCTCTTCTCTTAATTAGGTTTAACTAGTTTAGGATTAATCTTTATCCTTACATTTATGTCCATTTTTCCCCTTTTTACCTAATTAAACTACATAATCTACCTAATATTTTCCAACATTGGGAGGGTAGAGTTTTTAAGATAAAATATTTTATTTCTTCCCATGATCCTCTTAACCCAAGTTTTATTTTTGATTTAATTACCTCGGTTTCTAACATCATTTTCCTTTGATGTAAATTTACCTAGTTTTCATCTCTTGATTATATTTATTAATTTATTTATTTATAATAATTCTCAGGGTGCCAAGTTTGGTTGTGCCCTTCAAGAACTTCCCTTGAAGTTCCAAGGGTTCCATGCCTAATAGTTTATTTGTGATGCCAAGGGTACCAAGTTGGTCGTGCCCTTCAAGAAATTCCCTTGAAGTTCCAATAAGTGCCACACCTAATAGTTTATTTGTGATGCCAAGGGTGCCAAGTTGGTCGTGCCCTTCAAGAAATTCCCTTGAAGTTCCAAGGGTGCCACACCACTTGCCTTTCAAGCATTCAGTGACTACGGGGGGGAAGTATAGGTGCAACGTCATAGACCACTATCATCTCTTATGTTGCCTGCTATAGTGAGACTAATGGTGTCAGGGATCAAGGAATCTGCCTTGATGCGCACCCCCCGGTAAAATCCTCATGAGTGACCCAACTTTGGGACCTTCCCTCATGACATCGTGATCTTCAAGGCGAAGGTGTTTCAACCCTTCCAGCCCAAGTCATGGCAGGAGTGCTAGTGGGTGAGATCAGGGACACTGTCCCACCCCTCCCATGTAGTTCCATCCACTTGTACAACCCCATCACCCATATGTGAGTCATTCGGGCAAGCAACTAATCTGTGCCTGTAACCACTAACATCTCATCAGAATATAGATAAACATATATAGCAGGTTTCAAAATCGACTTAGAATTTCAAAGATAAAATAATATAAATTTTCATCAAACTAGGTGTCGTCAACTCGTCATGTGCGAGTGCCTCTGGTGGTTTCCTGCCATACTCAATAATAATCAGTAACAAGGTTTCTCAGTTAGTTATTGTCATAATAACATTATTACTATCACCTGGTCATTCACATCATTATTCATTGTGAACCATAACTAATGCAAGTAGGGAACATAGGGGACACATCCATCATGGCTATCATCATCATAACCTCAATGGAAGCATACATATTCATCAAAGCTATCAACATCAAATAGATAACAAACATAACTATTTATGCCACAATCATCATAATATCAATAGAGAACATGCATAACCATTAATGCTATCTTCATCATAATATCAATGGAGATCATACATAAACATCACAGACCTTGTCAAAGCAATCCACTTTGGTTCTGTGAAGGTATAGCGAATCGATACCCAAAAGCATACTATATGAACCCAATGGAAATACATTCGAATGTGTTGCTATAGGCATACCATTTAACTCAAATGCACAAGCTCTTACCCAAACTCACTTCTTTGTACATGTAGCCAACTGTACCAATTAAGATTCTACATGCACTTCTTTTCTCAAACCACACTTATCCACCAAGTCAAGATTAATATAACTACAGTTAGATCCAAGATCAATCAAAATAGGAACAACTTGATCACAAAGCTTACCGTCCATCTCAATGATTAATGCCTGATGACCCGTTTGCCTGTTGTCTACAACTACATAAATCTAAGGAATGCTATGACCAACATCACTAATTGTATATGCCTCCTGAGCACTGTAGGTCTGGGGTCTACCACCACTTTGATACTACAGACAATCCCTCTTACGATGATCCTTACCCCATATCCAACATTGCAATGGTTCCCTACCACCGCCTCTAGTCTGCTACTCTCCATGCCCCTTCTCAGTTGTATTGAATCTCTTGTAACGAACTGCATTATCTTTCTCACTTTCATCTTGAGGTCTTCCTTGCTTTGATGGCCATTTTCCTTTAGCTTTGTTGTTTCTTTTAAAATCATGTTTCGGCTCAACTTTGTGCTTCAACTGCTCATAACAATGCTTCAACTTTTGGATGGCCTCTTCCAACGATCTAGGCTCATCAAACTCAATTGGGTCTCTATATGCAACTGGAAATTCAATGATGAATCTTTGAACCTTGGCCTTCTCCTCTATAAGGTAAGGCACATATCTCAACAACTCCAAAAATATTCTAGTATACTCCTCATCTGTCATAGAACCCATCCACAACTCATAAAACTCCTTAGCTCTATCATCATAGTGCCTCTCAGACAAGTACTTCTTCTCGAAGAGCCTTTCAAATGCATGCGAAGTCAAATCATCCTCATGTATACTTGACATTCTTTGTTGGGTCCCTATAATACTAGTGATTACCCCATTACTATTGTAGTTATACCCCTTATTTATATTGTTGTGCCCCTATTACCCCCCATATTGTTATTTCTGTGCCCCATAGAATCCCTCTATTGTTATTTTTGTGGCTTATATATATTGTTAGTCGGCAGATTATATTGTGACTCTTAGATCCTATATATAGAAAGTGAGGTTTCGATTTGTATCATCCAAATTGTTCAATTTATGTATTCGTAAAGGAGGTTCCCCCTCGAAGAGGCTGATTCTAAGGATGTGATCTATCTTTTCTTGAGCTGGTTGTCATAAACATTTGTATCAGAACGCTTTGGGATTCTAGGGTTCGCTGCTCCAAACAGGTCATCGTGGAATTTTCGCTATAATTTTTTTTCTGTGATGTTTCAGAAGTCGCAAAAAAAACCCATTTGAGAAGAAATCGCGCTGAACCTTGGGTCCGAATTTCAGAGATTTTTGCGAGATATTTGCGGAGATATGATCTGAGGAAGTTGGTCTTTTTGTAGACTCCTGAATTACATTCAAAACAGGTGACCTGGGGAAAATTGTCATAACTCCCTCTCTGAGCATCAGATTGAAATTTCATAAGAAGGTACATAAAGAGGATAAACTGTAGTTTCTTGTGTGCATTTTTCAGATCCAAAGGTCGAAACAGTGACTCGTGGCATGTCGTACAAGTTCGCTCTACTGAACTAGTCTATAATCAAGTCACTATGGGAGATTTCGCGTAACTCTTCCTTGGAGAATCCAATTTGGGTCAGACTTGTGGCATTGGAAAGAGGACATAGAGGGCTACTACAGCTCACAAATTCAGAACTAGATGATCGGAAAATACAGAGATCCATCAGAGGCAATATCGAGCTCCTACAAAGTGAAAAAAGGTGTGTAGATTTTCTTAAATTTTTGCTTAAGCTTGGTTTGAAAATTTATTTTGAAGGAATTCAAAGGGCATAGTAGAGAATTATTATCGGTAACTGATGCCCCGAGGAAAGAAAATGCAAACACCTAGTAAGGAACCTGAGCTCTAGCATGAATCATGAAGAAGAGGAAGAAATGCAACATGATATATCAAAATTACAAGACCAAGTGCAACAACTGTCCCTTACACAAAAGGGAACAGAATCTAAGATGGATGGTTTAAAGAAAGGTGTAGAAGCTAAGATGGACTGTTTAAAGAAAAGCGTAGAAGCTAAGATGATTTACATGGAATCTAAGATGGATGATTTGAAGACAGACATGGACGAATTGAAGATAAATATGAATAAGTTGCTACAAGAAATGGGCACTAAGGGTGAAAGGGTACTAAAGGAAACTCATGATGAGAATAAAAGAAATGTTAATCATGATTCCATAGACGCTGATGTTGGATCGAAGACTCACCATATTCCAAAAATCGATATGAGGAAGTTTGATGGCAAGGATCCTGCCACATGGATATTACAGATGGAGCAATTCTTCGATCTCAATAATGTGCAAAACACACAAAAAGTACATATGGTAAATTTATATTTGGAACCAAATCAGTTTGTATGGTACAATGGCTTTGCTCTCGTAAACAATTAATCACTTGGGGAATTTTTACGGAAGAATTGATAGCACATTATGAGGATACAAAAAGCAACACTTTTTTTAGCCAATTGATAAGTCTCAAACAAAAGGGTTCAATAATGGAGCACATTGAGGAGTTCCAAAAATTGAACATAAGGGTCAAAAATATTCCAGAGAAGCATAGGATTGATGTGTTCATAGG
>APFE031472427.1:36562-63735 GCA_000404065.3 Pinus taeda
AAATTCCCTTGAAGTTCCAAGAAGTGCCACACCTAATAGTTTATTTGTGATGCCAAGGGTGCCAAGTTGGTCGTGCCCTTCAAGAAATTCCCTTGAAGTTCCAAGGGTGCCACACCACTTGCCTTTCAAGCATTCAGTGACTACGGGGGGGAAGTATAGGTGCAACGTCATAGACCACTATCATCTCTTATGTTGCCTGCTATAGTGAGACTAATGGTGTCGGGGATCAAGGAATCTGCCTTGATGCGCGCCCCCCGGTAAAATCCTCATGAGTGACCCAACTTTGGGACCTTCCCTCATGACATCGTGATCTTCAAGGCGAAGGTGTTTCAACCTTTCTAGCCCAAGTCATGGCAGGAGTGCTAGTGGGTGAGATCAAGGACACTGTCCCACCCCTCCCATGTAGTTCCATCCACTTGTACAACCCCATCACCCATATGTGAGTCATTCGGGAAAGCAACTAATCTGTGCCTGCAACCACTAACATCTCATCAGAATATAGATAAACATATATAGCATGTTTCAAAATCGACTTAGAATTTCAAAGATAAAATAAAATAAATTTTCATCAAACCAGGTGTCGTCAACTCATCATGTGCAAGTGCCTTTGGTGGTTTCTTTCCATACTCAATAATAATCAGTAACAAGGTTTCTCAGTGTTAGTTATTGTCATAATAGCATTATTACCATCACCTGGTCATTCACATCATTGTTCATTGTGAACCAGAACTAATGCAAGTAGGTAACATAGGGGACACATCCATCATGACTATCATCATCATAACCTCAATGGAAGCATACATATTCATCAAAGCTGTCAACATCATAACATCAAATAGATAACAAACATAACTGTTTATGCCACAATCATCATAATATCAATAGAGAACATGCATAACCATTAATGCTATCTTCATCATAATATCAATGGAGATCATACATAGACATCAAAACCAATAAATAAAGTCATGTGTTCGGATCCTCAACCTGAGGTCCTCAAATAATAAAGTGTGGGTCTTAGGGCTAAATAAATGTTGATCTCATATCACTGTCAGTTAGCTAGAGCGGGGCACTACATACACCCCCTCTTAATAGTAGACTTCGTCTCGAAGTCCTTGGAATAGGTAATGAAAACAATGATGCATCTCCTTGGCATCCTCCCTAGTAACTGAAATGGGACTATAATTGTCCCACTAGAGCTTAACCTGGTCCACTATTGCTCGATCCTCTAGTCGGTCCCAACTGAGAGGTGTTCTGCAAGGTCTTCCGTATAAGAACGCAATAGCGCCATCTTGATGGAACTCTGATAACTATATTTGTAAGCAAATTTCACGAGGGGTAAAAACTCTTCCCATTTCTTTTGTTCGTCCATCACATACATCCGAAGCATGTCTTCGAGGATTTGATTAGTCCTTTCTATCTTCCCATCTGTCTCAGGGTGATAAGCAGTGCTGAGGTTCAATTGGGTTCCCAAGGCTTCTTGGAAACTGGTCTAAAACCTTCCTGTAAACACTGCTCCCCTATCAGATATGATCTTCCTATACACTCCATTCAATCTCATAATATCATCAATAAAAGCTCTGGCTATTTCCGATGCCTTATATGTAGTATTAACTGGTATGAAATGGGCTCTCTTGGTCAACGCGTCCACCGCTACAAATATGGAATCATGTCTTCTTGAGGTTATTGGTAGTCCCACAATGAAGTCCGTTGATATAACTTCCCATTTTGATTTTGGTATCTCATGGGGTTACAATAATCCTGTTGGATGTCCGTGTTCAACTTTTACTCGTTGACACTCTAAGCATATTGCTACCAAGTTTAGGATGTCCTTCTTCTTCGCTTTCCAAAAGAAGAGTGGTTTTAGGTCCGCACTCATTTTCTTAGCACCAATGTGTGCCATGTATACTGCGCGATGTGCTTCATTCAAGATTTACTGGTGTATATCTTCATTCGGTGGTACATATATCCTTCCCCGAAATCATAGTAGCCCATCATTATCAAGGAAGTATTCTTCATATTTTAGGACCCTCATTTCATCCTCCCTCAAACTTTTTCTAACCTCATTATACCAAGTGTCTTTAAATTGTAAATCAAGCAGTTTCTCCCTCAAATTTGTCTTTAAAGGTATCTTGAAATATTTCATTCATCAAGCTCATGAACGCACCCGGGGCATTTGTCAGTCCAAAGGGTAAAACTACAAATTCATAAAGCCCAAATTTTTTCTTAAAGGTTGTCTTCAGGATATAACTTTTTTCTTGATTCTCAAATGATGATATCCCGACCTCAGATCTATCTTTGAAAACACAGTAGACCCCCTCATTTGATCAAACAAGTAATCTATCCTTGGCAGAGGGTATTGTTGTTGTTGTTGTTTTTTTTTTTGTTTTTTGTTTTTTTTGTTTTTTGTTTGTTTTTTTTGTTTGTTTGTTTTTTTTTTTTTTGTTAATCACTTTATTCAACTGACAGTAGTTAATGCACATTCGCCAAGACGCATCCTTATTCTTAACGAAAATCACAGGAGCACCCCATGGAGATATGCTAGGTCATATGAATCCCAAGTTCAACAATTCCTTTAATTGAATAGATATCAGTACTACATATCACTACAATTCAGTGGGTTCATCCATTAAGGGACAACGGTCATGTGGAAGGGGATATCAATGCACTAGACTCTAGAGCTCATCTCACTCTTTGTTGGCATAAAAAGATAATCAAACCCAAATATTAGACATACCCTTATCACAGTTCCCTTAGGTAAGAGTGAGATCTAGCTTGGTGCCATAGTTGGCTCAGTGGTTGAGGACATCTTGAAGTAGACAATATTTTCAGAGATTTTGGGAGCTGGTACACTATTCTAGACTAGAATTGGGTGAGATCATTGCTAAACTCCAATCCCACTCTCTTCTCCAAGGTGAATAGTTGACTTGGAGGAGGTTGTGATTTGCATTTGGACATTTGGAAGGTAAACAAAGCCAAGGAAACCCTTACTACAACTACCAATTGCAAAACTTATTCAAAAATCTCTCTCTCTCTTTTTTTTTTTACACAAATAAAAACACAATAATAATAAATTCCTAGCTTGTATTTCAATTCTATCTTCTAGTATACTCTAAGATAGTTTACCCCCTTTTTTTTTTTACAATAATATCACGAGTATTAGAAACATTTTGTAGACTTACAATTTGCTACTGTCATATTCACAACAAATGAGGAAAAATCCATGAAGGACTTATTCAATGTAAGTACTTTTGACCAAAGAACCTTTATTTATCTACAGACTTAATTACATATCATATCACTAATATATATATATATATAATATATATATATTTATATATTTATTTATTTATTTTATTTTATTTTTTATTTTATTTTTTATTTTATTTTTATTTTATTTTTTTATTTTTATTTTTTGTAGCGAAGACACATTCTACCCTAAAGTTATAAGAGTAAAATGCAGATAGTTATAAACATAAATCCAACTATTATGTTTTAGTTAAACACAAGTCCGGGAAAAGCGGAAACAACCAATGCGTGCCTAAACGTACTTCATATATTTGATTTGAATATAAGACTTAATTACATATCATATCACTCTTTTTTTTTTTGTAGCAAAGACACATTCTACCCTAAAGTTATAAGAGTAAAATGCAGATAATTATAAACATAAATCCAACTATTATGTTTTAGTTAAACACAAGTCCAGGAAAAGCGGAAACAACCAATGCTTGCCTAAACGTACTTCATATATTTGATTTGAATATAAAAACAAGTCTGGTATAATATGAATGTCTGACGAAGTGGCATACCGATTCAAGAAGTTAAAAGAAACTGCTCATACCACATTAACTTTGAAAGAAATTTAAGAAATGTAAACAAATTAGAAACTCAGAACTGTAAGGAAAAACAATGCTAATTTTCATTTGTTAAACAAAAAAACATGCTCAGTTATTTTTTCATATTTAAATAATAACACAATGAAATTTCAATTTGTTTCGGGAAATGGTAACACAATAATCGAACATAATATTTAATTAATATTCTCAAACAACCATTGCTAAAAAATAGTGATAAGCCTAACGCCGAATTGAGTTGACATGTTGTGCACACTATGCTCTTCTCTCCTCAGTGGCTTGGTACTCGACATTTGGCACTTGGTCGTTGACTTGGACTTATATTTGTGGCTTAATGAATCATGGCTCGCGACCAGGTTTGAAGATTAGTGCTTGGGGCCCAATATTTTACCCCAAGGTTGATGGAACAGGGGCCCATATATTTCATCACTCCGACATTTCATTCTCAAATTGCTACATGTTTGAGATAATCGACACAGAGACTCTGGGGACAACAAGCGGAAAATACTTTCGTGTACGAGATCGGGAAAGTCCAACAGTGACAAAGGTGGCTTATCTTTTACACTTTGCACCTGCTTGTTTAATTTACTCCTCAACAATTTTTTTTAAAAGCCTTTCGCATAAATCCCTGGCAGTTGATTTATAATTCCTAAATCCATTAGGAATTGGAATTTGTTTAAAATTATTTTAAACCTGAGTCATAAATCTCTTTCAATTAAATTCTAATTCTTAAATGCATGACAAGTTGGATTTTATTTAAATTTTGTTCAGCTTGTTTGACATCCAAAATTCAGCTTGTTTGACGTCCAAAATTTATAAAGTTGTGGCAGAAGTCCCTTTTTGTTGTAACTCAATAACCAAACTCAAGTCCGGACATTGATTTTACATTAAAAATAATAGAGAATCCTTTTTATTTAATTTCGATAACCTAACCCCAGTCCCGATTTAGATTTTCCTTTAAAGCTGAAGTGTGGATAGAGGAAATCTGCAAAATGTTTGAGTAGTATTACTTGACCATCAAGTGCGGATAAAGGAAATCTGCAAAATGTTTGAGTAGTATTACATGACCATCAAGTAAACTCACACACACGGAATGCTTAAACAACTGCATTGCATTGTTTGCGTTGGTCCCCAAATGAAGACATAAATGTCTTTATTTGATGGTAAAGGCATTCTATATATATTTTATAATTTAATGATATGAAACCTTCTGTCTCTTTGTTGGTGTTGAATAGGTTGCTTGCTTTTCTAGATTTTTCAATTCTTGGAATTATAGCTTGCAGTGTTTACTATTTTTTATTGACAATACCTTAGAAGAAAGGACTGAAATTTCTTCTGCCTTGGTTTGATCACCCACTTTGACAATTAATGTCTCCATTTTTCCCCTTAGAATGATCTTCTCAGCCCAGCTATCCAAGGCATTTTTGGAAAATTAGGGACTTTTCATGCCAAAGCAGTGAAAAAAAATGTTGCTGAGGAGTAAATTAAACAAGCAGGTGCAAAGTGTAGAAGATGAGCCACCTTTGTCATTGTTGGACCTTCCCAATCTCATACACGAAAGTATTTTCCTCTGGCTGTCCCCAGAGTCTCTGTGCCAATTATCTCAAACATGCAGAAATTTGAGAATGAAATGTCGAGTGATGAAATATGGGAGCCCCTGTTCCATCAACGCTGGGGTAAAATATTGGGCCCCAAGCACTAACCTTCAAAGCCGCGAGCCATGATTCATTAAGCCACAAATCTTAGTCCAAGTCAATGACCAAGTGCCAAATGCCGAGTACCAAGACACTAAGGAGAGAAGAGCATAGTGTGCACAACATGTCAACTCAATTCAGCGTTAGGCTTATCACTATTTTTTAGCAATGGTTGTTTGAGAATATTAATTAAATGTTATGTTCGATTATTGTGTTACCATTTCCCCAAACAAATTGAAATTTCATTGTGTTATAATTTAAATACGGAAAAATAACTAAGCATGTTTTCTTGTTTAACGACTGAAAATTGGCATTGCTTTTCCTTACAGTTCTGAGCTTCTAATTTGTTTACATTTCTTAAATTTCTTTCAAAGTTAATGTGATATGAACAGTTTCTTTTAACTTCTTGAACCAATATGCCACTTCATCAGACATTCATATTATACCAGACTTGTTATTATATTCAAATCAAATATATGAAGTACGTTTAGGCACGCATTGGCTGTTTCCTCTTTTCTCGGACTTGTGTTTAACTAAAACATAATAGTTGGATTATGTTTATAATTATCTGCATTTTACTCTTATAACTTTAGGGTAGAATGTGTCTTTGCTACAAAAAAATAAAATAAAAAAATAGTGATATGAAGTAAGGACCAGTTCTATATATATATAGATATAGATATATATATATTCTCTGTTAACATAAATCACAATAAAATACAACCAGAAGAGAAAAACATTGGGAATTCAAATTTATTCAACACTATTTAACACATCCTTGAATTTTCATTTCACTGAACATATCATAAAATTTACATATATTTAACTAAGTCCATAAAGAAATCATACAAAATAATATTGTAACACATATGTAACGTTCACTAGAAGACGAGATTCCACTTGATTTGTCGTTACTTGTCTTCCCTTGTTGTCCATCACCTCCGAGAGTGAATGACGACGTACTTGATCGGAATGTGATGACCCGCCAGTTAACCTCCCAGCCTACTCCTTAGGTACTCTTTTTCCCCGCGGACCCCCGAGCTGCAATGGGGTTGTACAATGGAGGAATGCAATAGCTGGTAGAGGAGAGCACTCCTTGGCTCAAGAGTCCCTTCTCTAAAATCCTCTACCTCACCAAACTCACTATAGTTTCGTAATCACTACTCTAACATCATCTCATCCATCCAACAATAGGGTTCCCCCCAAAAAGTCCCTTCTCCGATGGCTTGCCCCTTCTTTTATAGGGGTCCTCATAGGTGACACTTGGCATGTCATGCATAATTAATTATTGTTTTATAATTCAATAGTTTGATTATTCACCCACCCATGTGTCACTCTCTCATCCAGGTTCTCCAAAATTATATACTTAAATTTTAATTTAAAACTAAAATTTTCCTCACCTCAACAAGATTCCTATTTCTTCTCCTAGTTGCCTCTTGATCCCCTTTTTATTCCTTAATTTGTGTTCATTACCAAAGTTAATTAATGAGTCAAGATTTGATCCTTTATCTACTCCCTAATTTAACTCAAGTTATCTCTTAGATGGATATTCTTATGTTGGTTGTTGCCACATGTAGGTTCTTTACATTTCTCTAAAATTTGATTTATTAATCTTATTTTAATTCACCTTCCTCTTCTCTTAATTAGGTTTAACTAGTTTAGGATTAATCTTTATCCTTACATTTATGTCCCTTTTCCCCCTTTTTATCTAATTAAACTACATAATCTACCTAATATTTTCCAACATGGGGAGGGTAGAGTTTTTAAGATAAAATATTTTATTTCTTCCCATGATCCTCTTAACCCAAATTTTATTTTTGATTTAATTACCTCGGTTTCTAACATCATTTTTCCTTTGATGTAAATTTACTTAGTTTTCATTTCTTGATTATATTTATTAATTAATTTATTTTTAATGATTCTCAGGGTGCCAAGTTTGGTTGTGCCCTTCAAGAACTTCCCTTGAAGTTCCAAGGGTGCCATGCCTAATAGTTAATTTGTGATGCCAAGGGTGCCAAGTTGGTCACGCCCTTCAATAAATTCGCTTGAAGTTCCAAGGGTACCAAGCCTAATAGTTTATTTGTGATGCCAAGCGTGCCAAGTTGGTCATGCCCTTCAAGAAATTCCCTTGAAGTTCCAAGGGTGCCACACCACTTGCCCTTCAAGTATCCTGTGACTACGAGGGGGAAGTATGGGTGCAACGTCATAGACCACTATCATCTCTTATGTTGCCTGCTATAATGAGACTAATGGTGTCGAGGATCAAGGAATCGGCCTTGGTGCGCGCCCTCCAGTAAAATTCTCATGAGCGACCCAACTTTGGGACCTTCCCTCATGACATCGTGATCTTTAAGGCGAAGGTGTTTCAACCTTTCCAGCCCAAGTCACGGCGGGAGTGCTAGTGGGTGAGATTAGAGACACTGTCCCACCCCTCCCATGTAGTTCCATCCACTTGTACAACCCCATCATCCATATGTGAGTCATTCGGCCAAGCAACTAATCTATGCCTGTAACCACTAACATCGCATCAGAATATAGATAAACATATATAGCAGGTTTCAAAATCGACTTAGAATTTCAAAGATAAAATAATATAAATTTTCATCAAACTAGGTGTCGTCAACTCGTCATGTGCGAGTGCCTCTAGTGGTTTCCTGCCATACTCAATAATAATCAGTAACAAGGTTTCTCAGTTAGTTATTGTCATAATAACATTATTACTATCACCTGGTCATTCACATCATTGTTCATTGTGAACCAGAACTAATGCAAGTAGGTAACATAGGGGACACATCCATCATGGCTATCATCATCATAACCTCAATGGAAGCATACATATTCATCAAAGCTATCAACATCAAATAGATAACAAACATAATTATTTATGCCACAATCATCATAATATCAATAGAGAACATGCATAACCATTAATGCTATCTTCATCATAATATCAATGGAGATCATACATAAACATCACAGACCTTGTCAAAGAAATCCACATTGGTTCTGTGAAGGTATAGCGAATCGATACCCAAAAGCATACTATATGAACCCAATGGAAATACATTCGAATGTGTTGCTATAGGCATACCATTTAACTCAAATGCACAGGCTCTTACCCAAACTCACTTCTTTGTACATGTAGCCAACTGTACCAATTAAGATTCTACATGCACTTCTTTTCTCAAACCACACTTATCCACCAAGTCAAGATTAATATAACTACAGTTGGATCCAAGATCAATCAAAATAGGAACAACTTGATCACAAAGCTTACCGTCCATCTCAATGATTAATGCCTGATGACCCATTTGCCTGTTGTCTACAACTACATAAATCTAAGGAATGTTATGACCAACATCACTAATTGTATATGCCTCCTGAGCACTGTAGGTCTGGGGTCTACCACCACTTTGATACTGCAGACAATCCCTCTTACGATGATCCTTACCCCATATCCAACATTGCAATGGTTCCCTACCACTGCCTCTAGTCCACTGCCTCTAGTCTGTTACTCTCCATGCCCCTTCTCAGTTGTATTGAATCTCTTGTAACGAACTGCATTATCTTTCTCACTTTCATCTTGAGGTCTTCCTTGCTTTGATGGCCATTTTCCTTTAGCTTTGTTGTTTCTTTTAAAATCATGTTTCGGCTCAACTTTGCGCTTCAACTGCTCATAACAATGCTTCAACTTTTGGATGGCCTCTTCCAACGATCTAGGCTCATCAAACTCAATTGGGTCTCTATATGCAACTGGAAATTCAATGATGAATCTTTGAACCTTGGCCTTCTCCTCTATAAGGTAAGGCACATATCTCAACAACTCCAAAAATATTCTAGTATACTCCTCATCTGTCATAGAACCCATCCACAACTCATAAAAATCCTTAGCTCTATCATCATAGTGCCTCTCAGACAAGTACTTCTTCTCGAAGAGCCTTTCAAATGCATGCGAAGTCAAATCATCCTCATGTATGCTTGACATTCTTCACCTCTACCAACCAAATATCCACTTTACCTTTGAGACTAAAAATGGTTATCCTTGCTTTCATGTTTTCTGAGTAATCATGCAATCTAAAGAATTTTGTCATGCTAAGAAACTAAGCCTCCACATCTTGCAATTGCTTCATCCCTCCATCAAAGGTGGGTGGCTTTGCCTTCTTGAACTCATATTACAAGTATCCCCTATCGTTCCTCCTGTACAGATGATAATGATGACGATCATGATGTCTATTAGGACTAGAACTAGAGTAATACCTATGTCTGTCACCCCTCCTATCCGGAGTGTCCAACATCCTACCATCTCTGATAGTGTCAGATCTATATGACCTATGTCTACTATGAGACCTACTGCCATATGCCCCATTAGTTTTGTCCTCATGTCCATGGCTGATTCGAAGAGGTCCTCGTCGCTGCAAATATGAAAAACTTTGAAGTAATATTGCATTCACCTCTACGTGTTTCTCTTGTGCCTGCATGATTTTTTCATTGTCTTCTTTGCAACTTCTTATTTATTCCTTTAGGCTTCTCAATGTGCGTGCCAATTCAAAAGGGTGCCCCACACCATGCTGCCCATTTGATGCATAGGGAGATTCTATGTAGTTTACCACCTTGCTAGTCATTTGATATCTTTCCTGCAAGGCATACTGTGTTAGCTAAACCAAATCACCATAAGTCAACGTACCTTAGCATACTCGGGGAGGATACCTTATCTGTAAGATCATCAAATTAGCGTGATGCATGTACAACATAACCATAATAACATATAGACATATATCAATAAGTGCACCAATACATAACCATCATACTAACTAGGGTCCAGTCATCAATGCAAGGCCATATCAACAGTGCATGATATGACCTCATGCATGACAACAACCGTTACTCCAGTATACAGATTGCCTCATGAAACTATCCACCTGCATAAGCAATGCCTAATCAACTACACATAAGTATAACTGCATCTAGTCGAGTATAAGCAATCAATTCTTGTAATCAACCTACAAGACTGATGCATCTAATCAAATAACCAAGAATTCAACCCAACGTACATAGATGTAATCAAACTGCATATAATTGTATAACCAATCATATACCCATGATGAGGCATTCCATAAAATCGACATCAAGTTCCTCATGATAACCTTACTACTACCATGATCAATATGATGCAGTGCAACAAGCACATGGAATGCAAGTGTAAGAGCCACACACACAACTGACATGCATTCATGACCAAAACATTCAACCATATCTGTAGCACTAGATATGACCCAAATAGAGCGTAACCATGCTTTGATACCAATTTGTAACACCCCCTGTAGGCATACCCAAAGTAACCATGCCAACCGAGGTAACATGAGGGGAAATGCTACTACAATAAGATTCAATCTCTTATGTAATCTTAAGGAAGTGGAATTGATGGAACATTACATACAATCATCCAACATCATCAACATAACCCTTAGGAGATAAGTCAGCCACTCAGACAGTCTGTCCCTAGGTCCCACTACTATTTTGAAAATCTTAGGTCATAGTCGCTCTCATGCTATAGGCAAGGGAGCGGCCAACAACCTAAAGTCACTCTCACAGGCTTGCCTGCCAGCGATCGTGGACAAAAATTTCCAGTTCTATGCCAGCGACCCCAATATTTAAGCCACTTTCCTAGCCCAGAATCCTGACCTCTGCTGAGAACTTGTTGTAACTTCCAAAATTCATTAAAAACATAATAACAATGCTCATCAATAAAAAATCAACCTCAGGACTAAGCCTGAGCATCCCCAACTGGGACTGACATTTTGTCAAACACTTGGCATCAATGAAACCTACAAGTCTAGGATACAAGACAAAGCATAAATGACTAAAACAACTTATGAAACATAACTAGAAGGATCACCTCCTTCTCCATTGCACTACTATTAGGTCTTGCATCCATACATTTAAGAGTTACAAGTAAATATATGAAATAACCATGACATGAACCAATCATTCAACCATGCTTATAACTAGCACAAAACCATATAAATATTAGAGATATGACAACCATTAAATCCACATATAAATCAGTTCACATGTAAGAGAACTTAGCTTTTATTAATCATAGGCAAATTCGCCCGGGTTTGGCACTTTCACATACCACCCGACCATAGACATGGCTGAACCAAATCTCTCTTTTAGCGAGTCACCCCTGTGCCATATTCCAAGAATGAATGTGGGATCTCATAGAACAACCAATTCAAGAACAACCAAGGGAATCCAGAGGTTAAACCACCTCCACCCTCATCCAACCGTGATCACACCAAAACTGGTGCTCCGATCACAACTGAACAGAAATTTGAATGTCATCCATAATCCATCACTATCCTTAAGGAATTTTCTGTCTCCTTGTCTCTCAACCTTTAATGCAATCCAAAACCGGATCACTAGGTCCTTAACCAACACTGCTCCCTTAGGCTTTATCGTGTATCTCGCCAAAACTGGTTAAGGGATTCCTCGGCCTTTGGGAATGAAACTTGAGACCACCTTCGCCCCGGATGCTGAAATCCACTCAGCAATTCCAAAGTTCCAAAACTGAAATAAACACCCCACATACCATGGCATCCGGAAAAAAGTCTAGGCTAGGTTGAAATCCACTGTCATAATCCGACAAAACCATGCCACTTACAACAAGAGAACCATACATCAACATGAAAATCCATGCATGTCCAATCCAACTAGGAAATCACACATGCAAAAGGTTACCTGCAAGTATTCCTGTTGAAGCTGCTTGAGTCCTGCTTTCCTTTCCTTGATCCTTGCTTACTTTTACTTTCCTTTCCTTGCTCCAAACTAGAGTGTTCCAAGAAAACTCTAAGTGACCAAGAGAGAGTGAGAGAGGGAGAGAATAATGAGAGAGCTCCAAACTTAAACTCTCATTATTCGCGCTATGATTTTCTTATAGGTGGTCACCCTTGGGCTAGATTTTATGCCATAAGAGGTAGTCTCATTGAGTACTCAAAAGGTGAGTTACATGGTGGATATATGAAGACAAATCTCTTTCATATACAAAAATAAAGAAAGTATTATGAACCCATTGAGCCAAGGCCTATTATTAGTCACAAAATTACCACAAATGGGCTGTAAATCACTAAGGGGATCCAACGTTACACAATAGTTCCCTGGAACCTCCCTTTTCTCGCTGATTACTCACAAAATCCAAAAATTCCATTGTCCTATCTTTCAGCTAAGGTCAAAGAATTTTTTCTTGATTTCCCTAACAAGGCATTTTATAATTTATCTCTATACTCACATACATTATCTCTTCACTTGGAAACCATTGACCCTCTTTATGAGATCTTATATCTATATGTTGGATTGCATGGTCAATCCATAAATCTCTAGGAGAGTGCTTTGCCCATACCTCTGGCCAATCTTGTACCTCTTCTGTCTCTTCTCATGATTGTTGGAAATTGTTAATTCAAGTATTGATCTATTTTTTTCTTTGGTTTATGGAAAAATAAAGATTTCTTAGTTTATAGAAAATAAAGACCAACCATTTAATTTAGGGTAATATATTTATGTTCATAAGGAATTTTTAATTTCCTCAAAAGTTCCTTTCATGACATTGAATCTGTGCAGTATCTCCCCCTTCCTTTAGTTGTTAGCAATGCATATTAAAATAAATCGTATTACATTAGTCAAGAGTTTTTTCAAAATATCCATGTTGCCCATGCCAACATAAATTATAAATTAGGGGTTTAAAGTGGGATGTTACAATCCCCTCCCTCTTAAAGGAACACCATCCTTGGCATGCTACTAGCCTTAGTAGAAACAACAAAAAATAAGGGTTTGACACTTTCATGGGATTCTTTATTTCCCATGTAGCGTCATTTGCTCCAAAATGATTCCATTGCAGCTTGATCTCTGTGATGGCTTGGTTATGAAGCAAGGTCTCCTTCCTGTCAAGAATGCATCAGGTTTCTAGTTGAAACTCTCCTTTGGGTTCCACTTGTATCACAATACAATCAATAGCATGTTTAGCAAAATAAACATACTTTTTAAGCAAATATACATGAAACACATCATGGGCCTTAACAAAAGTGGGTAAAGCAAGTTGGTATGAAATTGGCCCTAATATTTCTACAGTGTTAAAATGTCCACAATAATGCGGTGACAACTTAGCACATGTTCCCATTATTAGAGAAATTCTCTATTTAGACATATACATGTTCTCCTACTTGGAATTCCTTGTGAGTTCTATTTCGATCTGCATAACTCTTCTATCTATCTTGTGCCACTTTTAGATTTTGCTTAATCCTCTTTTCTTCTCACTTAATTTATTTTAGCAATTATGGTTCAAGGGTGATTCAATCCACTGGGTTATCTGATCAGACTAGAATGTTGCATTTTCTACCATACAGTGCTTTGAATGGATCCATTTGTTAGAAACCAGGACAATACTTAGGGGGTGAATCAGTATTGTGAGAAATTTAAAACTTTTTTTCATAAGTAAATAATACTAGAACACCAATAAACACTTCAACAACCATTCATATAAGCATCACAAGAATCACATACAACAAATTCTTCAAACTTATCTTCAATTACTTTCTCAAAGGCAAGCTTCAACTTGTTGTTACAAAGTTTTATGAGTACAACTAGAAGGAAGCTACTACTCCCTAATTTATCAACTACTATTAAAAGGAGAAACTATCCCCATTTTATTAGCTACCACTGAAAGGAGCTACAACCCTTGATTTATTAATTGGTACTAAAAGGAGCTCTAACCCCTCGTTGTTTACCAATCGCTACTGGAAGGAGCTAGAACCCTTGATCTGCAAGCTGCCAGTTTCTTGACCTCCTTGATTCATTTTTCATTCCATTTTCAAATTCAAATAATGAAGGCCACTCTCATTCATAAAAGAAATAAATTTATCCTCTATCACATACCCTAATTACCATAAAATCACCTTCCACAATCTTTGATCACTAATCAATTCACCATATACACCACCAACAACAACAACAACATTAACACCTTTCTTACAAATTCAATTACACTTATATGGAATAAGGACTATTATTCTTATATCTAAATAATTTAGTTATCTTCAATTCTTATTCATGCATCACTTCTTATTTCAAATCTTCTACCACTTCTGTTAAGTATTCTAGATGTATTCAATTAGTCTTCAAACTTTGATCTTTTGTCTCTATGTGAAACTCTGATTTAAATTGCCAATTTTGTAATTATGGAAAATATCAAGGTTCAACAATGATTTTAACTACAACTCCAATTTTATTTGGATGCCAAATTTGGAAAATCTGCCAAATATGTCGCCAAAATTTTACTAACTGGTTCATGCGCTTCACCAACTGAACATTAACGCTACCAAATATGGCCCACAATGCCAAATTCTCCACTGACTTTTCTATTTTCCCTGTCGAATGGCTGCTTCTGATTGCCAAGTTCTGGAGAGGCCATCTGTTAGTGCTTTCACCATAAAATCACCGGTCATGACCAAAGCCTGAACATTTTGGGGGCTAAATAAGGTTGAGCATCGGGATCATTTACTATGTGCATGTTTTCGTTTTCTGTCGACTCCCCAAAGGCCAAGGGCTCAAACTCTCAATTAGGCTGTATTTTAGAGGCCCAACTGGCTCAAGTTTCTGACTAGGCCAAAAATCGTTAACACTAGAGAATCGAACAAACCACGACCCACAATTTACGAGATGTCCACATCACCAAATTGCATCACGATGATGTCATCTGAGCCATGTTACACCTCCTAGGTGGTGCCACATGTCACTCGTATTTGGTCCACTTGGCCATCTGAAAATGTCGAAAATGATTGACACGTGTCTTCTGTACGAAGTGCCACATGACGTTGATTTTAAGTCACACTGATGTCATTATGTCACTGTGGCTCTAGATAACCTTTGTCGTCTAATAAAAATGCACCATGTGTCTTCCTTCATGGTGTTAAGGGTACAAAAGTGAGAAAGTTTCAGACCTTGGTTTTTTATTAATTTATTTAATGAAAAATTAAAAGGGCTCCCTTTAAATTTTTTAGGGAAGGACCTCCCGGGTGACGTGTCCCATGGTGTCCTCCTTGTGCGATTACCATTGGTCCACCACTCTACTATTGTGCTAACTAGATGCCACGTCATCCCGAATCCCTTGTCTCTGGAACTTTACCTTGCACATGCTTTTGTGACTTCCAAGGAACAACCACCAGGGTGAGTTGTCAAGTGGGGTCCCTTGCATCGTTAACTTCTGACAATCAATGTTGTCCTATTGCTGACAACCTCTGTCATGTCCTCCTGGATCCCTGTCCCTAGGCCTTTAAACTTTCACTCCTTTGAAAACTTATGTGGACAAGCCTTATGGGGTGAGTGTATACTGAGCTCCTTCACACAGTTGCTATTGGTCTATGTCTCCAGTTGTATGGCCACATGACTTCCACACTCCATTACTCCACTGGATCATTTACTACCGATGGTTTTTCATGGACCCCCCATGTGGTTTCATGGTAATAAGGGAAGGGTTGGTCTTGCTTTTAGCAAGGAACGTCGATATTTTGATAGGTTGTTTGGGAAATTAGCCAGCGAAGGTTAGGTCTCTACACTACTAGTGTAACCCCTATTGTTATTTTTTTATTTTTTATACTAGAGGAATCGACAACGACAGTGGTATCATACTCACGTTACACGGGGTCGAGTCCCATCGGCTACCTCTATAACCTCTAGGAGGGCCCGCAATAGCCCGCCTGCACGTCCCCCAGGTAATCTTGGGGTTTGAACTCGTGACCTGCATAGTTGCATGAACGACTTAGCAAATCGTTCGCTTGCCACTAGAACAAACCCCTGTGGGCAACCCCTATTGTTATTAGTGCAACCCCCTTATTTTATTGTTGTGCCCATGTAGTCCCCATATTGTTATTATTGTGCACCATAGAAGCCCACTATTGTTATTTTTGCACCCATATATTATTATTGTTATGTCGGCTCTGATTATATTATGACCCCTTAGACTCATATATATAGAAAGGAGGTCTTGTCATTTGTATCAACCAAGAATTGTTCATTTACGTAATGTAAAGGAGGTTTCCCCCTCGAAGAGGCTGAATTATAAGGCGTTTAAATTTCTTTTCTATCTTTTTGTGAGCTAGTTTCATAACATTTGGTATCAGAGCTTTGGATTCTAGGGTTTCGCTGCTCCAAACAAGTCATCGTGGAATTTTATCTATAACTTTTTCTCTACGAAGTTTTAGAAGCTAAAAAAAAAAACCCATTTGAGAAGAAATCAGGCTGAACCTAGGGTCCAAATTTCAGATCTTGTCTCGCTATATTTTTCAGAGATATGATCTGAGGAAGTTAGGGTTTTTGCAAGCTCCATAATTTCATCTCAAACAGGTCATCGTGAAATTTTCGCTATAATGTTTTTTATACGAAGGGTCAGACTCTGAAATTAAAACCCATTTGAGCGAAATATTGGTGAAGCTTGGGTCCGAATTTCAGATCTTGCTTGCTATATTTTCGGAGATGTAATATGAGGAAGTTAGGGTTTTTGCAGAATCCCGAATTACATTCTAAATAGGTGACCTTGGGAAAATTGTCATAACTTTCTCTCTGAGCATCAAATTGAAATTTCGTAAGAATTTACAGAAAGAGGATGGAATGTAGTTTTTTATGTATATTTTTTAGATCTGAAGGTCGAAATAGTAACACGTGGCACATCGTACAAGTTTTTTCTACTGAAACATTATATAATCAAGCCATCTTAGGACATTGGGAATAACTCTTCCTTTGAGAAACCAATTTTGATCAAACTGGAGGCATTGGAAAGAGGAATCAGAGGACTACCACAGGAAGTAATTTCAGATCCTGGAGAGCCGCAATTACAGAGAGACAACAGATTCAATATCAGTCTCTTACAAAGTGAAAAAAGAGGAAGAAATGCAACATGATATATCAAAATTACAAGACCAAGTGCAAAAAAATCCACTCACAAAAAGTAACAGAAGCTAAGAATGGAAAGCAAAATTATTGCAACAAGGAAGCCTACCGCTCACAACTATGGAAGCGTTGTTGACCCTAGCCTTCCACAACCTACAAGGTTGACACCACAAAAATTGGAAGAAAAAAGAGAAAAAGGGATTTGTTACAGTTGTGATAGAAAATACACTAAAGATCATAAGTGTGCTGAGAAGAAATTAATTTACATAAATTGTGAAGAGGAGGAAGAAAAGGAACAATAAATGTCAAAAGAAGAGGATATACACCAAGAACAAACTCTAGAGAAAGAAGAAATGAATCTGACCATATCTTGTAATGCATTGGCTGGAATTACCACTCCTCAAACTATCAAGATAGAAGGACATATCAAGAAGAAAAAGGTAATAGTGTTGATTGATTCGGGCAATACCCATAATTTTATTCATTGTAAGATAGCCAAGGAATTGAATTGCTTCCTATATCCAACACCAGAGTGTCAAGTGATGGTTGCAAGTGAAGAAACCATAAATTGCTCTGGAAAGTGCCATAATATCAAGCCATCCATGAAAGAATATGTATTGAATAGCCCAATGCTTTCCATTCCAATGGGTGGTGCTGATGTTGTACTAGGATTCCAATGGATACAATCCTTGGGTACAATAGCTTTTAATTTTCAAGAACTTTTCATGAAACTTTTTTCAGAAGGCAAGGAAGTTGAATTAAGGGGTATCGCAGGGAAACTAGGAAAGATAATTAGCTCTAATGGAATGACAAAGCTTCTAAAGAAAGAACAAAGAGGCATAATTGCATAATTATGTTTGCTAGAGGTTCCCACATCGAAATCATCTATTTATGTAGATCTCCAAAAAGTCTAGGACAATCATTCCAAGGTATTTGAGACTACCAAAGGCCTCCCACCTAATCATGATCATGATCATGCTATTCATTTGATTCCAGGAAGCGTTCCTCCAAAAATCAGGCCTTACAGATATCCATATGCCCAAAGGAGTGAAATTGAACATATGGTTGTAGAAATGCTAGAGGTTGGTATAATTGTCCAACCAAATTCGATAAACAAAGCAAGGGATGAATGGAAGAATGATGAAGTATGGTGGGAATTCATTCAAAAGTTGTAGAAGATCCCAGTTCAAACAATATTTCTAGAACTTGACAAGGAAGGAAAAATCATATTGGAACCTAAAGAAGTCACAAAACCGAGAAATCAACATCTACGAAATCGATCAATTTCAGAGTATCTTATCAAGTGGAAGAACTTACCTGTTGAAGATTCCACATGGATGGATGATAACTTTGTACAAAAGAATCTAGAACTACTCAAGCGTCGAGGACAATACTTTTTAAAGGAGAGGGGCATGTTAGGTCCCTATACTACTAATGTAACCCCTATTGTTATTAGTGCAATCCCCTTATTATATTGTTGCTCCCATGTAGTCCCCATATTGTTATTATTGTGCCCCATAGAAGCCCACTATTGTTATTGTTGTGCCCTTATATTATTATTGTTATGTCGGCTCTAATTATATTATGACCCCTTAGAATCCCATATACAGAAAGGAGGTCTTGTCATTTGTATCATCCAAGAATTTTTCATTTGTGTACTGTAAAGGAGTTTTCCCCCTTGAAGAGGCTGAATTCTAAGGCGTTTATATTTCTTTTATATCTTTTTGTGAGCTGGTTTCATAACAACGAAGGACCCCCTTGTCTTTAACACTTAGGTGCACATACGCACACACAATTTCACTGATGGGTTAGAGGGGACGTGTGGCACACAACCACCAACATATCTTCCCACTATTTAATGGTCAATCTGCTCTGCCAACTTAGGCCAACCACAAAACTTTTCACCAATTTCGCAAAACACAAAATTTAGCTCTGCAACTTGGGCTCTTGATCTTTCTATCTTTGACCAACCATATATTTCAATCCAGGAGGCCATTTGCATACTTACATATACTGTTGGAAAGTTATTTATGAGCTCTATCCATTTGAGTAATTTCCAAGAGCTATTGAGATGATCTCTTGTACTGAAAATGGTTCCTAAGTCTATGTTTCTTGACCAATCTACTTGCACCCATATTTTCCTTTGCCATCAATGACAACTTATATCTAACATTATCTTTATTAATTCTGAATAATAATTGTTATAAGAAAATTCTACCAATAATAGGAAATATTCCCACCTTTGGGGCTAATGCATAACATACATTCTCAACATATCTTCTAGTATTATGTTCACCCTCTCTATTTGTCCATTTGTTCGAGGGTGATAGGTTGTATTGAATGTAATTGTGTTCCATAACTTGTAAATATATACTTCCAAGAATTTGAAGTGAACTTGGTATCTTGATTAGATAGAATTACATTAGGCATGCCATGTAATTTGAAAACTTATTTCCTAAAATCATTTGCAATATCAATTGCTTTGTGTTTAACATGCATAAAACGAGCTGACTTGCTCAACTTATCCACCACTACCATGGTTATGTCATTTTTCTTAGTTTTCTTTGGTAATTGAGTGATGAAGTCCATGGAGATTACTTCCCACTATTCCAAAATTGGTATTGGTTGTAATAATCACGTTGGGTGGTTACATTCCACTTCACTTGCTGACATTCTAGACACCTAGCAATGCATTTGGTAATCTCCTTCTTCACTCGGAAGTAAATTCTACCAATAATAGGCAATCTTCCCACTTTTGGGGCTAATGCATAACATACATTCTCAACATATATTCTAGTGTTATGTTTACCCTCTCTATTTGTCCATTTGTTCGAGGGTGATAGGTTGTATTGAATGTAATTGTGTTCCATAACTTGTAAATAAATACTTACAAAAATTTGAAGTGAACTTGGTATCTTGATTAGATAGAATTACATTAGGCATGTCATGTAATTTGAAAACTTATTTCCTAAAATCATTTGCAATATCAATTGCTTTGTGTTTAACATGCATAAAATGAGCCGCCTTGCTCAACTTATCCACCACTACCATGGTTGTGTCATTTTTCTTAGTTGTCTTTGGTAATTGAGTGATGAAGTCCATGGATATGACTTCCCACTATTCCGAAATTGGTATTGGTTGTAATAATCACGTTGGGTGGTTACATTCCACTTTCACTTGCTGACATTCCAGACACCTAGCAATGCATTCGGTAATCTCCTTCTTCACTCGGTAGCAAATTCTACCAATAATAGGCAATCTTCCCACTTTTGGGGCTAATGCATAACATACATTCTCAACATATCTTCTAGTATTATGTTCACCCTCTCTATTTTTCCATTTGTTCGAGGGTGATAGGTTGTATTGAATGTAATTGTGTTCCATAACTTGTAAATAAATACTTCCAAAAATTTGAAGTGAACTTGGTATCTTGATTAGATAGAAATACATTAGACATGTCATGTAATTTGAAAACTTATTTCCTAAAATCATTTGCAATATCAATTGCTTTGTGTTTAACATGCATAAAATGAGTTTCCTTGCTCAACTTATTCACCACTACCATGGTTGTGTCATTTTTCTTAGTTGTCTTTGGTAATTGAGTGATGAAGTCCATGGAGATGACTTCCCACTATTCCGAAATTGGTATTGGCTGTAGTAATCACGTTGGGTGGTTACATTCCACTTTCACTTGTTGACATTCTAGACACCTAGCAATGCATTTAGTAATCTCCTTCTTCACTCGGTAAGCAAATTCTACCAATAATAGGCAATATTCCCACTTTTGGGGCTAATGCATAACATACACTCTCAACATATCTTCTAGTATTATGTTCACCCTCTCTATTTGTCCATTTGTTCGAGGGTGATAGGTTGTATTGGATGTAATTGTGTTCCATAACTTGTAAATAAATACTCCAAAAATTTGAACTGAACTTGGTATCTTGATTAGATAGAATTACATTAGGCATGCCATGTATTTTGAAAACTTATTTCCTAAAATCATTTGCAATATCAATTGCTTTGTGTTTAACATGCATAAAATGAGTTGCCTTGCTCAACTTATCCACCACTACCATGGTTGTGTCATTTTTCTAGTTGTCTTTGGTAATTGAGTGACGAAGTCCATGGAGATGACTTCCCAATATTCCAAAATTGGTATTGGTTGTAATAATCATGTTGGGTGGTTACGTTCGACTTTCACTTGTTGACATTCCAGACACCTAGTAATGCATTCGGTAATCTCCTTCTTCACTCCAAGCCAAAATTAAATTTTCTTGGGGGTGGTTATTATATTTTGGTAACCTGAGTTAGACATCTTATGAAGTTCACACTGTGAGCTTCCTTGAATATGTTGAATTTGACACATATAATCTACCTTTGTATAGTAGTAATTTGTCCTTTGTTTGTTGGTATCCTTAAAACTTCGGTTCTTTAGATTCTTGCTCTAAATGTTCCTTTATATTTTTAAATTATTCATCATCCCATAAGGCATATTTGATCATGTATTTGATATCAGATTTGCATATGTTGACTGCTACCCTATGAATGATTTGCATGCTCCTGTTGAATGCATTTTCCACTCAATTCTCCTTCCCTTCAATTATCTGGACTCACATGTAATTACACGACCTTTTGGCAAGAGGACTCCACCAAGTCCTTCCTTATAAGCATATACACACACTTAAAAGTCCTTGTTTGGATTTGCAATCTTCAATACAGGGGCATTGGTCCAAAAATGCTTCAATTGTCAGAAACTTGCTTCACATTGAATTGATCACACACATTTCACTCCCTTTAATTGTTGAGAAGTGAATCGGTGGCCAATCTTTGAAAATCCTTGGATAATTCCTCTGTAATATCCTACTAATCCCATTACGTATCTCACTTCTATCACATTATGAGGTGTAGGCCAATCCATGATTGCATTGGTCTTTTGGGGTCTATTGCAACTCCTTCCAAGATGACATTATCCAAATAATGCACTTGACTTTGAAAGAAGACACATTTACTCAATTTGACACACAACTAGTGCTCTCTTAGCACTTGCAATACTATCTCGAGGTCGTCTTCACGCTCCTCCTTGGTGTTTGAATATACTAAGATATCATCAATGAATACCAATATAATATTGATGAAATATTTACTAAAACTACTATTCATTAAGCACATAAATGTAGTTGGTGCATTGGTAAGCCCAAATGGCACCACCATAAGCTCACAGTGTCTGTATCTGGTTCAAAATGTAGCCTTATAGATGTCTCCATCCTTGATCTAGACTTGGTGATACATGAACCTAAATTCAATTTTGGAAAATATTATAGCTCCTCTCAGTTGTTCGAAAAAATCATTAATCCTAGGTAATGGATACTTGTTTTTAATAGTCACCGTGTTCAATTGTTTGTAATCAATACACATTATGAGAGTACCATCCTTCTTCTTAACAAATAACGTTGACACTCCTCATGGGACATACTAGGCTTGATGTACCCCTTGTCCAACATTCACTTTAATTATATCTTCAACTCTACTAGCTCAAGTGTGATCATCCTATAAGGTGCTCTATACTTCGACATAGCTCCTAACGCAAGTTCTATTGAAAAATATATATCCCTCTTGGAAGGTAGTCCTAATATTTCCTCTAGAAACACTTATTGGAATTATGTTAGTATTGGGTGGTCTTAATTTTCCAATTCACTAGATTCAGTCAAATCTATGACGTGTACAAAATATAACTAACATCCTTTGTCTGGAGCATTCCTTTAATTGCAAAGTTGGGATTTTCCACAAAAAACATAGGATTTTTCACTCCTTAACGAATCCTCTATTGTCCTTCATCATATGTACATTTGAAGGTTTTATTGCAACAATCTAATCTGGTTCTTGTGCTTTGGGCTAGTCCATGCCCATAAACACGTTATATGACCCCAAAGGTAGCACATTCAGAGTGTATTTGCTACATAATCTACTCACCTCAAACTGGCAACGATAACAACTTCAATTACTTTTCTTTTTGTTCCCATGGATAATTAAACAAGCCATGATTTTGTTTGCTTTTGCTTCTATAAAATACATGCTTCAACAATTCCAAGTTTATTATAGCTAAAGTTAGAACCAAGGTCAATTAAAATTGAGATAACTGTGTTGATAATTTTATATTCCACTCTCACCAGAGAGGCCTAGTGGTTTGCATGGTGATTTTCCATTGTTGAATAGATACGAGGTACACTTTTGGCCACATCATTGACAATAGTGGCCTCTTGAACATTTTAAACTCTTTTATGATCATGATATCTATGTGGAAAATATCTCAACACATGCTCTTCTTTGTATCCCCAACACTTCAATGGCCCCTTCTTTTGTTCCTCCACCTTTTCTTTGTTTGGTTTTTTGTTTTTTTCCACTTAGAGTGGAGTAGTTATGTTGATGCACACTTTTTTTTGGTGCACTAGACCTAACACCTTTCCCTGAGTGTCTATATTGGGATTGCTTGAATACCCTCCTTCCAAACTCTAGTTTGTCCTTATTCTTTCTCGTTGGACTCTATTTTAAGCCTTGTTTGCTCATAACAACACATAGCCTTCCAAATGGTACATTCAATGTATTTAGCTCATCAAATTCAATTCTATCTTGTTATGATTGTGGCAATGCACTGAGGAAGCATTGCATTTTTACTTTATCTTCCCTTATATAGGGCATATACCTCAAAAAATCCATAAATCTAGTTACATATTCTCCAATGGTGAACTATCCTAACTTAAGTTCATGGAATTCTTTAATTTCCCCCTCATAGTATTTTTTTGACAAGTACTTATTTTCGAATTATTTCTTAAATTGAATCCAAGTGATTTTGCTTTCATTAATTCCTTCAAAAATTTTAAAGTATTGATACCAAATGGAACCCTTCCTTTTAAATTAAAGAAGGCTAATCCAACTTTCATACTCCCAAAGTAATCATTCACTCCAAAATACATTTCCAAGCATAATAACTATGGCTTGGCTTCTTCATCCTTTGTGATTTCTTCATGAAAAGTGGGTGGCTTCACCTTCTTGAATTCCTCTGACACACAACTCTTTGAATGCTTCATCTTCTTATTTTTGCAAGAATAATATTTTGCTTCATTATTAGATAGCCTTTGGGAACTATCTATCTCTGCACTAAATGAGTCTACTAATGCATTATCATCAAATTTATTTTTCTTGGCATCCCTGTGCCTCTTCCTTGATGAATGCATTCTTGTATTGGTAATCACTAGTTCATTCCTTTTGAATATTTGATGGGTTGGTTACCCTTCTAGAATGAGGTTTATTCACATCATGTGTAACTTACCATGCTACAACTACCTCTATACATTAGACAAGCTTTGTAACAAGACTACATTTATCTCAATTTTATTTTCTTGGGCTTTAATGAGCTTCTCATTATCTACCTTACAACTCTCAAGTCAAACCTTCAACCTTCTCATGGTTTCTACTATATATAGGGAACTTTCCCTAACCTTCCTTTCACTTGACTTCTCATCTTTGTTGTATGAGGTTCCTTGCATTTTGTTGTATCTTTACTATTTTTTGTCTTCTTACGTGTTAAAAACAACATGTAATTGTTAGTTCATTAAAAGAAAAGATTTAAATATCCACATAATTCATTGTCTTGACAATAGGCCCAACGCTATGAGATTGAAGCTTTACTTCAGCTGTAACTGATATACATATTTCTATAAGTATTCCAGCTAGTAAATAAAATTTCAAAACAAATTAATCCAAATCTAACATCTCATTATAGTAATTATTTCTTGCATAAAGGAGTGATTCTCACGGTCAATGACTAATCTCGCTCTCTTGAGCCCATTTGGCCTAAGTGCTAAAAATGAGCTTTGATATGCTCTATAACACACCTAGTTCCCTTTAAGCCTCTTTGACGGTACGCGGTCAACATGCACAACCCCAAGGTTACTTTATAGAAGTGAGGTATCTAGATTTTTTTTTTCAACCTTATCAAACCTCATTTTCGAGGTCACCAATATCTTTTGTTCCTTGAGAGCTTTCCAATGATATAAATTTTATCAAATTCTGAGCCCAGGGACACAAAGTTAGAACCCTTATAATATTTCCCCTTTGTACCATGTTAGCGACCATACCATCGACGGGTCATCGACATAATGCACCACATCCATGAGGCAGACACCTTAGCTTGCTAAGTCATATCTAGATATATATGATTTATTTAAATGCCATGCAAAAGAAAAATATATATGTTGAGGAATTTGGATGGGAAAATTCACATGGTAATGGAACCTAGCATGAAGGATCCTTGTTGCTAGGGTTATGCCGTGCATACGAAAATCTAGAAGTTCATGTTAGCAAAATTCTAGGCACCCAAAAATTCTAACAAAAGGTCATTTATGTAAAAAACCAGATGTCATAGGTGAGGATGGGTGGAACCTACAAGTTCCGAACCAAGATGTCATGCTTACAAAGTATTTGGAAATTTGAAAAAAGAAGAAGTTTAAATGCCAACCTTTTTGAAAAACTTAGATTTGGGTGCGAATTAGATAAAATGTTGATTTTTTGTAGCTATGGTCGGTATTAAAAAGGGAGAGAAAATTAAAATTTTAGTATTTGAATTTAAATGATCAGGTCGACCCTACACAAGGAGACGTTCCTTTGGGCATCACTAGATCATTATATATACACAATCAACCTCCTTTATTTGAAACACAATTCGGATCACTAAAAACATCTTCTATAATTCTGTTCAGACGTGCGAGGAAGAAGAGGATAATTTCTATGATTTGACCAGTAATAGAAGTTGCTCATTCACCATCATTGATCTACTATTTTTTACTGAGATTCAGGTCTATTTAACCATAGTTTTAGGCACCTTGATTGCAGTTGATCGCGATTCTGAGCTATCCTTAGGCCAAATTTTGACCCCTTTATCTTGTGTTGACTTCTTTATCTTGACCAAAGTTTGTGTGAGGTTCTCTGGGTAGTTTGACTGACCTGTTTCTGGGTTGTTTAACATAGGTTAACCAATAATTTTTTGGACAGTTGCAGAAGGCCAAATTTCAACTTATTTTGACTAGGGCTTTATTTTCGTCTAGGTTGACCAAATTTGACTTATGAATATCATATTTTACTTTTGTTGAATTGAAAAATTTCTCCTAAGAAAAGGTTGTTGGGTTTTTCTCGAGGTTGGATTTTCCCAGGGTAAATTTGTGTCTCTTTAGTGCTTCGTTGTCTCTTTATGATCCTACTATCATTATTGCATTACTATTGAGATTTTCTATGTATAATTACTTAATGATGTATGTGACATAAGTAAATAAATCATTGGAAAGTAATCATCATAATAGAAGATCATATTCTTTAAGAAAATCAATATGGTATCACAACCTAGGTGAAAGAGCACCCATTAAAGAGTACACTAAATCCAAGTTTATGTGATAAAAGGGACTGATAAAGAGATCCAAGCCATAAAGAAGGCTGGTATTTGTGACCAAGTATGATCAACCCTAAAAGAATAATTTGAAGAAGGTTGAAACATCTTTTTTGGAGCAAGCTTGGAGTCTTGATTGACTATATATATATATATATAGAATTAACCTCAAGCCCGATCGATCTTTACATTGAAAATTGGTAATATTTTGTAGCCTACTTCTATATTTGGTTTGTGGCATTGCTA
>APFE031472427.1:64520-84156 GCA_000404065.3 Pinus taeda
TAACCTCAAGCCTGATCAATCTTTACATTGAAAATTGGTAATATTTTGTAGCCTACTTCTATATTTGGTTTGTGGCATTGCTAGGAAGAATTTCGTCCCTTCTGAGGCCCCATTAAAAGTTTGTCTGAGGTCGTAAATGAAGTAATTTCAAGACTCCGTTTCAGGGTAGATTCAAGACAACTCTCTTAGGCATGTTTTGGTCTTCTTTGAGGCAACTCGTTCACCCTTGCAACAATCTTCTTGAGCCAATATGAACCTGATAGTTTTGAGAAAAAATTGAGCCCCCTCCTAAAGGTGATTTAGATTTTCTGAGAACTAAACCAGTGGCCCTTATAAGACTAATTTCAAGCCTTTTCTTAAGGTAAAATGCAAGTTGTATTATAGGGATTTTTTTGTGGCTAATTGAGAGTAATTCAAGACCAAGTATAGGGATTAATCACATCCTAGAAAGATGAGTTGAAAAACTGAGAGTGTGTTCACTAATAAGGTCTAGTTCAAGGCAAGATAAGACCTACTAAAGGGGGGTTGAACTGAAGTCGTTGCTTTAAATTGCAAAAGTAAAGTGTTACCATCAACCTTGTACTATTATGGAAATATAGGTCCTTGACAAGTATAAAATATGCCTTGTATTGGATGAGATATATTGCTAAGGTCATGCCATAATAGATTGGCATATGGCAGAGTTTTCTTTCAAGCATTTAATTTGATTTAATTCAATAAAGTTACTTAAGAGCCAGAGGGAGTTGAGGAGAAAAGGGTCTCTCATATAAAGCAAGAGAAGTCATAACACTTGTGCTAAAGTATGCGACCTTCATGAAAGATTTGATATACCTATGGTTTGAAAACCCTAGAAAAGACTAGAAGGTTATGAAATCCCTTGGGTTTGTGGAAAAAACCCTATAGCTAGACCTAGAGCTTTGAAAATTGATGAATTTGTTGAATGAAGAAACCCTAGCTTAGATAATTGATACAAGGAAGGAAAGAAAATCTACATGCATGTAGTTGATGATGAGGATGAAGGCAAAGATCAAGAGGGAGTTGACAATTCCCTACAATCCTCAGATCAAAAGGTAAGTATTTCATATCTTTCTTCCTTGATTATTATTATTTGTTAGTCTTCCGTGGCCTCTTATTGAAGTTCATAGGTACATAGTGAAGGCTACCAAGGCTTTGGTAGTAGATGAAAGCATCGGGAAGAACGAAGAAAAGTTTGTGGCAAGAGGATTCTCCCAAGGTCGAGCATAAACTCAACTAGAGTGATTTATGTTTAAGAGGGAGAAATTGTACTAACGTATAGAACCATGCTAGATGACCGAAAGAGCTCCTAGTTTAGAGAGAGTAGGAAGGGCATCATGTTTGAAGGATGGCATGATGGAGGAAATTGTGTCAAGACCCAAAGGGAAGTCAGTGGTGGCTTCCAAGTGGATCTACAAGATCAAGCATGCAACACAGGAGAAGTACAAAGCAAGATTAGTGATAGTTCTCCCAAAAAGAGGGAAAGGATTATGAGGAGACATTTTCTCCAGTTGCTAGCAGTGGCAGGAGGATTTGACCTCTGAGTTCAATATGAAGGATCTAGGATTGATGTATTACTTCCCTAGTCAGGGAAAGCATACTATTGAGATCCTTCAAATATTTTGGATGATGGAAAACAAGTCCATTACCACTCCCATGGTGAATAGTCTGAAGAAGCTAAGAGGACCTTATTCATATTTGGTGGATCCCACAATGTACAAATAATCAGGAAAATTTTTCAATATTCCTTTTATGAGTGGATCATGACAGACAATAGATATGCTTCAGTAACTAGGAAGGAACAGTGGATAGGGTGCAACTAGGATTTCCACAGTAGGGAGCACCCAATCAAGGTGACTAGAAAGCAGTTGTGGTGATGGATCCAGTGAAGGAAGCCGATCAATTTATGGTTGAGCCAAGACATGCAGTACAACATGTGTTGAGGTATTGACATGACACAATTGGATATGGATTGAGATGTGTCTCAATTGATGAAGTACAAATCAAGGAATATACAAATTCAGATTTAGCAGAGAGTGTGGAACACAGGAAGAGAAAATCATGACGTTGCTTAAGTTTGGGTTATGCTATGATATCCTGGATGAGTAGGAAGTAGACATCTGTCACACTGAGCAATGTAGAGGCTGAGTATATTGCAACTATTTTAGCAAGTTGTGAAGCATTATGGATTTGAAATCTAATCCCAAGATTATTTGACCAAATGTTTGAGATGACCGTGATGACAGGTAGAATTAAATTGAGATCAAGTACCAAGACATGGTACATAAGGGAGAAGTGATGTTCCAATACATTTCTATGGTCAAGCAGGTTATTGACATTCTTACAAAGCCTCCATCCCATGATGAAGTTTGTTTACTTTAGGGACAAGCCTATATTGGTGTAGAATGCTTACCTCAATCAGAAGGTGTGTTGATGTTGTAGAATCAAGGGTAGGCATTCTCCTAGGTTAGGATATTAACAAGTCAAGGGTATTGACTAGGGGCCAAGTAATCTGGCTAGGGAGAATATCCCATAGATCGTCAAGGTCCAGAGTGATCCCTCGGTTAGTAGGTTCTAACCATATTGCCAATAGGTACTTGGCTAGTGGGTAGAGTGAGTGCCTTTACCATCAGGCAAGTGTATTACCATTCAATTGCCATGCAGTAATTGTAATTGGCCAAATGTTTCACCATTTTTTTTGTCAAAGGTATTGACCTTGCTCCAAGGGATGACTTGAGTTGGTGAACCAAGACTATTCTTGTTGACCTCGATTAGAAGGTTCTGACCATATCACCAAGGGGTTTTGGCTAGTGGGTGAATATATCCATTTGTAAAGGGGATTTGACTAGCAAATGACTATATCCTTTACAAGATGCTTTCCACATAGTTATAGGATAAAACATGACGTGTATGGTTACATTTACATAACAAGCTCATTCAAAGTTTTCTTAGGATGTATAAATTGTTCAACAAATAGGACATTTGAGGAAGTTAAACTAAATACCTCCCTAGCTAAGGGGGAGCGTTGATTTTTTTTAGCCGTGGTCGATATTAAAAAATGAGAGAAAAATAAAACTCTAATATTTGAATTTAAATGTTTAGGTCAACCTCAAAGTACAGGTCAACCTAACATAAGGAGATGTGCCCCTTGGGAACCATTAGACCACTATATGTACAAATTTGGCCTCCTTCATTTGGCACACAAACATGTGAGGAAGAAGAGATTTTTTGTGATTTTGACAAGTAATAGAAGTTGCTCATTGACCCACTATTTTTTACTGAGATTCAGACCTGTTTGACTGTAGTTATGGGCACCTTTACCATAGGTCAGAGCCGGCCTCAGGCCAAATTTCGGCCCCTTTAACTTGAGTTGACTCTTCTAACTTGATTGTAGTTTGACTGAGCTTCTCTATGCAGTTTGACCGACCTTTTTCTGGGTTGTTTGACTAAGGTTGACCAATTTTATGGGTAATTGTAGAAGGCTAGATTTTGGCTTGTTTTGACCATGGATTTATATTGATATGGGTTGAACAGGTTTTGACTTATGAATATCATATTTTACTTTTGTTGAACTGAACAATTTCTCATAAAAAAAGGTTGTTGGATTTTTCCTGAGGTTGGGTTTTCCTAGGGTAAATTTGCGTCTCTTTTGTGCTTGGCTATCTCTTTATGATCCTATTGTCATTTTTGCATCACTGTTGAGTTTTTCTAAGTATAATTGCTTAATTATGCATGTGACTTAAGAAATCATTAGAAAGTAGTTATCATAATAGAAGATCATATTTTTTTAAGAAAATCAACATAGAACATGTAGTCATTACATGGAATCCATATGGAGGAGTGATGTGGCATGTAGACATGGCATATAGGTGCTAAGAAGTCAACATGGCATTTTATTTGGTGTCTAATGTGGCAAAGATGATGTGTAATCTAGAAGTTTGAAAATCCATAATTTTGTAAAATTGGGCCTTTTGGATTTTTCCCGATCCAAATGAATTGGAAGGATTGGATTTCCATATGAATCTAAAAAATTTGGAAATCTAGATATTTGGATGAGAAAAAGATTACTAATTTGACGTGGTAGGATGGTAATGTGGAGTTCAAAGCACAATTACACTAAGGTAGAGAGAAAGTGACACTTGCTGTGGCAATGATGTGGACTTATTTGGATAATGAATGATCTAGATATCTACAAATCTAGCTTTTTTGTTATTGCGACACAAGATTTTCTTGAATCCAAATGTTTGACATGTTGACTAAGTGCCAATGCTTAGATATAAAAATCTAGAAAATTAAAAAGCCACTAGGTAGGTAAATAAAAATCCCAAATATGGATATGACTTTGCAAGCCAAGGTGTCCAACTTATGGACGTGGTGTATTTTGGCAATGACACACGGATGGTACAAATATTGACATGGCACAACAAATATTCTAAATGCCATAACTTTGTGTCTAGAGCTCAAAATTCTATGAAAGTTATATAAATATAAAGCTATCCAAAATCATAATACAATGGTGACCTCAAAAGAAGGTTTGAGATCATTAAAACAAGAGGAATTATGGTTGCATATGTTTAATATGCTAGAGTTCTGAATGAACTTGGAAATTTTCCCTTGTTGAGTTGAGAGCAAAGTTTCATCAAGAGGGAAAGTTTAAATGATTAGGAATCCATCAAGGAGGGCTTGACTGGGATTATCTAAATATTTGAAATGTGGAGGCCTCATGATGTGTAAAAACATTGAGAAAAATAAATTACTCCAATTATTTTTATATTGGCTTATATGCCTTTCTTTAAATTGAAAAATGTTGAATTGTGAAGTAGCTTGAGCTTGAGAATGCATGATTGAATGTTGATGTATGAATGCACAAATGAAATGTTGAAATGAATGAATGAGTATAGGTAATTATAATGAATTGGCTAATGATTTAGAAGTGTTGTAGCACATGTTTTGATTAATTTGACTTACAATTATGTGTGATGAAATTGTGCATCAAGAAGAGACACAGTTTGTTCTTTGGAAATTGCTATAAAATACCACTTATTGGAAGTGGGTTTGAGATAGTGGAAGTTCCTTTAGCCATTGAAATAAATTTATAGAAAAATGATAGGAGGATACTTGTCAAAGGTCAAATAAGGATCCAGGTGGACTTATTGAAAATCATCAGCTAAATATGCATAGTGATGGCAATCATGGAAGTATGGAAATTAGCCAAAAGGTGAATTAAACAAATTCAGTAAGAATTCCTTCAAGTTGAGTTATATATTTTCTAATATGTTTTACTTTAATGCATATGTTGCATGAATACCTAGGAGGGTATGGTTAAGGGCAAGAAGTTGCCAAAAAACAAGATATGATAAATACCCTAGTAATGTGTGCTTCCTATGAGCTGTCATGATGGAAAACAATTGGATAAGTGGACACACTCATGGGTCAAAGAAATTTATGTTTGATATATGCATTGAGGGAATGCTTGGATATCTGTGATGCACGAAGAAAATGCAAGGATGCATTCAATGCTTGAGGCTAGATGCATTGGCCCAAGAAATTTTAGAACTAAAGCAAATGATTTTATCATCCAATGATGAGTGAAATGAAATAATATGATAAGACATGGGATGACTGATATGTGAATGCATGTTTGAGTATTATAGATGCATGAAGCTCTCAACATGGCATAAATTGTTACATTTGGTGATATGTGCACACACACACATACTTGTGTGGGACAAACATTGATATGAATGAATGGCATGAAAATAAATGACTGCTAGTGTATATGAGAGTATTAAGTACTGAAGTGGATAGTGTGAATTCCTCTATCCTATAGAAAATAAAGTGGGAAAACTTATTGCTACTAAATCCTGCGATGGGTATCTCAATGGAGAGAGTGAATATGAAACTCTCAACCTTGATCTAGTTTGATTTAATGGCATAAAAATTTTGGTTGCCATGTAAATTCTCTAAAATGGTTGTGATGATATGGTATGAATATTTAATGCAATGATGATTTTCTTTCAAGTTGTATGGAATGCAACTAAAATTGACCAATTAACGAATGTTGTAATGTTATATTGGAGGGATTTTATGCATGAGGAACTAACAATGTTTAGTTGAGTGAAAACACATATTGTAGGTAGAGTGCCTTAGGCATGGCATGGAATGTAAGATTATGATGAATGTTGGGAATATTATTACCTATAAAAATAAAAATTATGAGATGAGTCTCTTCTTTATGAGACCTGACTTCTATATGAAGCAAGTTTGGAAAGAAAAAAACTTGATTGAAATTTTTATGATAAATCTCAAGGGAGTTGTATGCATGTAATATATGAGAGATGATTTACCTCTCCAGGGAGGATAGATGATGGATGTAAAGTTGAAAGCCTAGGAACAAGGCCACTGTGGTGACACTGAAACCTTATGATATTCCTTGATCACCATGAATAATGACATATGGATTGTTTTGTGCTATGATAGAACAAGCTAGAGGGATGCCTTAGTTGCAAGACTCTATGAGTCTCTATGATCTTTTTGTGCAAGAAATCCTTGGTTAAGTTGATCACATAAGGGATTATGTAGTAGATAAGGGGATTGCTTGAGCTTATAAGGGTGATTTATAGCAAGGAAGAGGGTACTTAAATGAAATTTCTATGCCCTTTTTTTGTCACATGCTCATTGAGATCATGAGTGCATTTGGGTGTGTCTAAGCAAGTAGTGAGTTGAACTTATTGCTTGTGGGAGCCTTATGAAGAAAGGGATAACCATATAAATAAGTATTGAATTGAAATTTCGTATGTTGAAATGCATGTTTTCCTTGTGGAAGTTGGAAAATTCTTATGGAAAAGTTAATGGCTAGTTGAAAATGTTTTTAACACACGTGTTCATGTCATTTTTTCATGTAGACATTGGATAAAATTCCATGAGGTTGGAGTTGATTAGGCCGAAAAAAAATTCCATTGTTGAAGTGGTGGGAAAGGAAAAGGATATGAAAGATGTTACTAATACACAAGAGCAATGATGTCAGTACAACAAAAAGAGGTAGTATGAAGACTGTTGAAATGAATTAAAGACTCCTAGGATGGTATGTGTTGTTTAAATACACCCAGGATGATGTGATGTTACTGAGAATTCCACCTAAAATGGTGTGAACACCTAGCACAATGTTCCTTTAAGGGGGAAGGGATTGTAACACCCCTATTTTAACCCCCTACTAACATTACAAATAATTATGTTAGTGTCCTATGTGAGGATGTAAATGTAAAAGTGTTAAAAGATCTAAAACAATTGTAATTGTATTTTTAATGTGAAATTCCAAACAACTGATGAAGAGGTGAACCCTTAATACGAACCATGAGAAGCCATGAGATGGGAAAGCCAACAAGGGTGATATGGTAGAAAACCTAATGGTGGAAGTCATCCCTACAAATAAATTAATCAACCAAGCTAAATAATTAGAAAATCTAATATTACTAAATTCCAAGAAACAATTAATGGGAAATATTTGGTACTCGAATTACCATCTTCCATAATTATGGAAGTATTTTGGATGTACCCAACTGTCTCATCCAAGGTATGGGTAGAATACCTATCCAAAGACAATGGAAACATGACTAGAAGCTTTTTATCTAACCATGAATTGACAGATATGACTTGAAACTAAAGGGAAGAATCAACCCACGAGGATGGGGAGACAAGAAAAACATCCTATATCTAGGGTATCCATGAATGAGAGAGTAGTGTTGGCTCTTAGTTGAGAGGAAAATGAAATTATGTTCTCGTGTGCAAAAAGGAAAGATGCTTTCTTGTGTAGGGGAACATAGATGTTCTCGCATGCAAAGATAGTAGAGAATGAGGGTTCTCATGTGTAAATAATTAAGCTACAGAAGAATGGTTATGAGGACCACATCTGGTTGGAAATGAGTGCCAAAGATGATGTTGTGGCTATGGTAGCACACTGAGGGATCAATATATTCTAGATTAACTGGGAAACTGAGTGCAAGTGTCCCAAACTTGAGTTGTTATGTGAGTTGCATTCTAGGTGCTTGTTAGGGAGCGAATTGAGCACTAAGAAAGGGGAAGCCATATAGGTATTGGTGGGTAGTGAATGGCTTCCCTTGTGTTATGAAATATAGTTGATAAAACACCCATATTATATGTAGGCCCTTAGCTCAATAGGGTTTGAAAGGGATCTTGTTGAGTTTTGAGATTTTTGTATTGATGAAGGAGGATGGTCTTCATGATTCAACCTTTGAAGAAGTGAGATATTTCCTCTCATGGTTTCATGATCTAGCTTGAGGGTTGCAAGTTGCAATGGGTATAACAGACAACAAATCTTATGGTTGGGTGTAAAATAGCTCACCCTCCATCAATTGCAAACATTTATTGATCATGATTAGAAAAGTGCCTTTCTATTGCTTTATAAATTTATTGCATATAATTCAGAATGGCAAAAAACTTCTACATAAAATGAAAAATGGGCAGCAGTATTAAATCCTCCCATTTAGCGCTAATCCCAAAAGAGCCCAATCCTCAAACATTTGATAGATTCAGGCCTATTTCATTGTGTAATGTTTCCTACAAAATCATCACTAAGATTCTGGCCAATAGGCTAAAAAAAATCCTTCCTTCCCTCATCTCTGAGAACCAAGGAGGCTTTGTCCCCAAGAGGCACATAACAGATAATGTCATTCTTATTCAGGAGGCAATCCACAGCAGCTTAGCCAGAAATGAAAGGGGCATGATCATCAAGCTGGATATGGCGAACGCCTTTGATCGGGTAAACCATTCATTCCTACAGGCAGTTTTTAAAAAATTCGGTATCTCAGAGTTCTTCACCAGCAGGGTCATGGAATGTATCTCCTACAATTGGACAGCCCCCCTAATTAATGGCAGGCCTTGCAACGCCTTCAAAAGCTCAAGAGGCCTGAGGCAAGGATGCCCTCTTTCACCCTTCCTTTATATCATCATGGCAGAAACGCTAAGCTTGCACCTGGAAAACAAGCGAAAGGTAAAGGAAATAATAGGAGTTGACATTGTTCGAGGAACCAAGGGGATCAATCACTCCCTCTTTGCAGATGACACCCTTTTAATTGGAGGGGCCTCAAGCCTCATGGCCAGGAGATTCAAGAACATTCTGGACCTCTTTCTCCAAGCTTTTGGGGGCAAATTAAACAACAAAAAGTGCATGGTCTACACCTGGAATGTCCCAAGATACATAGCCCAAAGAATCTCTATGATCATGGAAATCCCTGCTCAATCGAACTAGTCCCATTTTACGTACTTAGGACTGCCCTTAGCTAAAGAAGCAATCAAAACCGAGGTTTGGGTAAAGCTAATTGAGAAATTGAGAGGGAAACTGCAGAGCTGGGGGGTGTACTGGCTCAACTTGGCGGGCAAAACAATTCTTATCAAGGCCATTCTATCAGCCCTTCCTATCTACCAATTTGCCACTATTATCGCTCCAGCAAGCATCCATAAGCACATGGAGCTGATTATCAGAAGTTTCCTGTGGAAGGGGGGAAAGCAAGATACAAAAAAGTTCAGCCTGGTAAAATGGGAAAAGGTCACTCTTCCCCTAGAAAAAGGGGGGCTCGGAATTAGAATTCCAAGGCTCGCAAATATGGCTATGGGCTTCAAGATAACATGGATAATTCTCAATGAGAAAGGGTCCTGGTGGACAGAGGTCCTCAAGAGGAAATATCTGAACGGGATCAACAACAATATCCTCGCTGAAACCATCACTGATAGACAATGCACATCTGTTTGGAAGCTGATCAAAAAAACTCTTCCCCTTTTCAAACATAGCATATCTAAAGTCCCAGGCAACGGAAGACATATCAGCATATGGGAGGATAGAATAATGGGCATGGAAGCCAGGGAAATGTCCCCTAAATACAGGCCTCTTCAACAATGGATGGCAGAGGCAAACCTCAAAACCCTCTTCGACATCTCCCTTTGGGATCAAAATTGCTGGGTTGGCTGGAGATCACTGCCCCTCCCCAACGGCATCTCGAACCTCTGGGACGACCTTAAGCTCTCTCTCATAGGCTTAGCCCCAACAAACAGATTGTCAGATGACAAATTTGTTTGGGATCCCAGTGGCGGCAGCTACACGGTGAAAGAAGGCTACAAAGCACTCCAAAACTCTACAACATCCAATAACTGGCATCTTTACAAAACAGCCTGGAAAACTGAAAGCCTGCCAAAGGTAAGGCTCTTCAACTGGACCCTGCTTCATGGTAAAATCCTAACAGCAGAAAATCTCAGGAAGAAGGGTATTCAAGGCCCCTCAATTTGCTGCATGTGCAGGGGGGCAGAGGAAAGCAGTGACCACCTTTTCATTGATTGCCCAGTAGCCAGGTCTTGTTGGAATCTAATAACCAGCCCTTTGAATATTGGAGATCTCCCCAACCAGATCTCTCTCCTACAGAAAGGTTGGGGGAAAAGCTTCCCTTACGTCAATAAAAACATGAATCTAGCAAAAAGGATGTGGAACAACATCCCCTCAAACCTCTACTGGCAGATTTGGATTGCCAGGAACAAGTGCATATTCAACAACAAGAAATCTAGTATTTCTAGCATTCTTGCCAAAACTACTGCTCTCATAGCAGAAACCGTGGAAGCAAATGGAATCTCCTAGGCAGACTCGGATTTGACAGATGACAGGGTAAAAGAGTGGATGCAGAGATTCAATTATGAAACAAGAGCAAAAAATAATGCAATCACAGGACTCGGACATTCGGACTGGAAATTGAGAGGGACCAGGGATGAAGTCAACAATTGGATCCAAAATCAAAAGAGTTACACACTCCATTTCGATGAGGCTTCAAAAAATAATCCAGGCAGAGCTGGAGCTGGGGGAACTATCAGAGACCCACTGGGGAAAACTATTGTCACTTATGAGTGGGGTCTAGGCACCATGTCAAATAACAAGGCTGAGGCATACAACCTCCTTTTGGGGACCTCTATCGCTAAGAATCTCGGCATCCAAAATCTCCTTGTTATGGGCGACTCAGCCATTATTATAGCAGCCATGAACTCTGGAAATGACTTTAAACAAATAGCCCTAAATAGAATCAAAGGTAGGATCATGGATCAAATCAGATGCTTCAACAAAGTGACATTCAAACACATCTTAAGAGGCAACAATGTGGAAGCGGATGAGCAAGCAAATAACGCAACAGGAAGACCCACGGGTCAGGTAAGGGAAAACGACAATTTTTATGGAAAGGATATTCCATAGGCAGGCCCTCATCCCCTCTCCCCAGGCTATTGGTCACCTCAGGCATCAGTACCAATGTATCTGGCCCTTCCCCATCTCCCCTTCATCATCTCTAAGCCTCCTCGACTGCCCATCCAGGCACGACAGGACTGCATATCGCCCACAGGGCCCGATGTACTCAGGCAGGCTCTGGAATCTCTCCCTGATCAGCGCAGCCATTTTCAGAAGGCGTGATCGAGCCCATACAGGTGGCAGGCACCTCGAGCGCTCTAAAATCACCGCAACCGATCCCTTCTCTTCCAAAAACAGATCTTCTCCTTTTCGATCCAAGAACCAGCAGGCCACCTCCGCCTATATAAATGACAGGGTGAACCTCAGAATTTCTTCAGCTCAAGGCTATGCTAGACAGTTGCGTTGTGTTCTCCCCAAGCGCAGGCATCAGTTAGGGGGTTCTAACTCTCCACAGGACCACGAGCTTCGTCCCACGTTTCAGGTAATCGCTGCTCTCCTCTTGGTTTTTTCATCAATAGCTGACCCTTTGTTCTGTTCTCATTGCAGAAGCCACTGTATTCTTCTTACCCTCCAGTGCTCTGCACTCCTCCCTTCCCTGACCCACACTCTCTGGAATTCTGCCCCTCCTTTGGCTCTTCCCCCTCTCCCTGCTCTCCTCCTCTACCCTTATCCCTCAGATCCTCTCATTGACCCCAGATCCATGGAGAACCAAGACCAGACAAACGCCCAGGATCCAGCCAACGCGCCAATCGACAGGCTCTTCAGCAGAGAATGCACCATGTGTAGAACCCATACCATACTGATCAACAGTTTCGTGAAGCACCTGAAGGACTACGAAACTGACAGTAGATCGAAGAGGAAGAAAATGGAGAAACATAAGGAAGAGATTGAAAATCTGAAAGGAAGGTGCAGCCACCTTGAAGAAGCCATCGAACAGATCAAAGCACTCTCTCAGAGCTATCAGGCTGAAGCGTCCTTCAAGGCTAGTGCAAGGAGGGATCCCAAGCCGGATGACTCAGTCACGCAAAATCTCCCTTAATATTTCCCATGGTTTGCAAATTTTGCTGGTTAGGAGGCGCTTATGTAAGGCAATATAGCCATTCCCTCTTCAATTTCAGTCAACATAGAGGCAAAATCGAGGAAAATGGGTCTGCGCACCCAGTTTTGATCCTCTTCGCCCTAATCTCGGATTCCTATGTATCAGAACTATGATTTTGGGTTTTATAATATGAAAGTAACCGATGTTGTTAAAAAAAAAATTTATTGCATATAATGAAAAAAGATGTTTGTGCTCATGCAATTGTAATATTTCTCCACTGAATTTATGCCTTGATTATCTGATATATGTTAATGGAATGAATTGATGATGTGGTCGTAATGACTCTGTAATATTCATATGCACACCTATTGAATTTTAATATGTGTTTATGGCATGTTTTTCATGATTATGAGCATAGATGGAATGATTCACATGAGTATGGGATCAATAAACTCTTAGTCCTAGTTATCTTTAATGTTTTTAGCTGCAATGGGTCTCTTGACAATAAAGATGTTATGGTTAAGAAGATAGGGGATTTTTATGCGTCAACCTCTTGAGCAACCATGATGGTTGATTGGTCGTGGAGGACTCCTAGTGACTCTTAACCATGGGAGATGGTTCTACTCCAGATAGGTGAAAGAAGCTTTGAATCTACTACTTATGAGTAGGTTGTCCCATTTCTAATGTGAATCCAAATGGAAAAGTAAAAGCCTTAATTTTAGAGTGAAGATTAAGAGGAAAGAAATTTCATAGAACATCTTGTTTAAAGTATTAATGAGTCTATTGATGAACTTGTTAGTTGGTGGAAATATGTTGAAAGTATTGATTAGGCCTTGATGGCAATTCATAATGAATGTAATGCTAAATGTCCATGCGAGGATAATTGTGGTTGAGCATATGATATGTATCCCTATCATAGGATAAGAAGACTTGAAGGTTTTCTTATATCTATGATTGAGGGAAAACATAAGAGTGTTTATATCTTAGGGATTGCACCTGCTTTATGACCCTTATAACTTATATTTGTATTGAGCTTGAAGCCTTGTGTTTATATTATGAAAACGAGTGAGAGATTTCACTCAGATGGATAGAAGTGAATAAATGACCAAAGGCCTCATTTTGACTCCTTGGAGAAACAAACTGGTTAATAACTATGGACAAAGGATTGTAGATGCATTTATAGGTTGGATATCTGGCAAAGTTAATTTCCCTCTTTGAGTTGGATTGAGCAAGAGGAGGCATCAATTTTCCAAAAAAGGAGGTCAGAAAAATCACCAAATTTGGTGCCCATAAGTTATCCATAGCCCTTGGTCATATGGGCTAGTTATGGTCATAACCTAAACCTAGTGCAAAAGAGAGGGGTTAAAGGGGCAAAGTCCAATGAAGAATGGATGTTACAAATATCAAAATATCCATATATCTAGGGACCTTGGAATATTTTGTTCCGTGAAAGTCCCATGGAAAATGGATGTTCCAAATATTCGGGCATCCAAAATTTTTTATGGCGCACAAAAGTTTGGGGAGGTTGGATGTCTTGGATATCCCAACATCTTAAGCTCTATTAAAATTTCAATCTTCGAAACATCTAGATATGGATGGTTAGATGGGATGAAACTCATAGTATTGGCACCCAACACGTGGATGAACCCTGACAGTAGGGCTACACAAATTATTTGGGATTAATAAAATTTTAAAATAGATGCATTAGACCAAAAATATAAACTCAAAACTAGATGTGAGTGGGGAAGAGTAGGTGTGGTGATATCAAACCTGGATGAGATAAACCCTAGGTTGAGAAGATAAGGAAGGATATACTAATGTGTCATGAATATCGTGGCATTATGAACTAATGTGGTAGTTGAGGTGGTATAGTCATGGAAGGTGATGAGGATTTTGGAACTATGATACCCAAAATTTCAGGAAAATATTATTTTCTAGTATTTTTGGATAGTTTGGATATCTAGAAGGGTGAAGGTCAACTGCATTGATGATGATGATGTTGTGGAATTATGATGAGAATGAAGTGGCAATGGATGACTGAAGCATAAAAACCAATAGCTTGTAGATTTTAAAGTAAAAATACACGAGGTATTTAAAATAATAATTAATTAATATATAAAAATGTATATGTGATGAATGTTACAATGAGGACCTGCTTTTATACCTTAGCAGGTGATCTTTCATGATTAGGCATGTATTTTAGACATGCCTTTTCACTTAACTTAATGACTATTTAACATAATCAATTTTTGATTATTTAATATTTACATTTATTTTATTTATTTACTTGTTATGAATTATATTCATAACATAGCCCCTTCCTTCGGAAGCTTCGTCCTCAAAACTTTAATGTTGAGGATTTTTGTCACTTATAATCTGGCTATCCTCTCATCTTATAGCTCATCAGTGATATTTCCTTGGAATTTTTTATAACTCTATTTCTTTTTGTTGATTTATTTTTATTTTTATTTTGTAATATAATTAATTTATATTTTTTAATTTTTTACTGATTTTTATATATATATATATATATATATATATATATATATATATATATATATATATATATATCTATCTATAGATATATATAAAGTTATAATTTTTATATATTATGTAATTATATAACTTTGTATAAAATATTAACCTTATTACGTATTGGGCAAGCACTGCTGTGATCAACAAAAGGTTACAGTGTCTGGCTGGACTACCACAGAGATGACCCGGGCCTGGTATTCATGGACGTTGTTGGATCGAAAACACCATGTTTGATTCTACTTTAATACCCCCCATCAAAAACCCAGGATTGAACGACATCAGGTAGCCGCTCACACCCTTTGACCCTTCGTTTGAATTGTTTCAATTGACAGCGGCCAGGCACAATGCGTTAATTACTTATCCGCGGTCCTGTTTTATCATTCTCCCAGCCGAGGTGCATGTATCACAATGGAACAGGTCGTAGGGGATATTGCAGGGACACAGATAGATAAGGAATGGCACAAGAAGCACAGACCATAGTGAAAAAAGAAATGACGGTGAGAATAGCGTGGAAGGGTTTAACTGTGACCGAGCATTTGACAATGAGGACTTAGCAATACATGGACGACCACCTAGCCTTGTCTTATCTTTAAAGTCAACAACAACATTTTTAGAAAGGCAACGTAGAAACTTGGTTTCTTCAGTGCCTACTTCAATGTCTTCTTGGCAATAAAGACACAAATATCCCTCTTCTTGTATAACCATGGGTGGCCATCCGCCTATTGTTAATTCCATGGCCTGCCGATCATTCGGATCAATTTAATCCTCCACATCCTCCGGCTCATCATCAAATTCAAGAATTTCCTCGATGACAATATCATCGTGTGCATCTGGAAGATATTGCATCCAGGGGCGTGCTTCTATGAGAATTGCCAATGGAGCCTCGGTGCCATCATTATCATCATCGTGTGGCACATTCAGTGTAGGAGATGGAGGAGAATAGATTGGTTGATGAAAAGTAGGACATATGCTGTGTTGAGTACCACTGCTAGCCAAGGGTGAATGCGGATGGGACAAAGAAGTGAATGGAGCAAGAACGGGGACAATTGCAACTAAATTTTTAGCTACCTAGTAAAGTGGCTAATCAAGGCTAGGCTTGATTCCCTGCATTCTTAAAATCTCAATCCCTGCTTTCAAAGAAGATTATGGTACTTATAATGGTTTCAAATTGTTGTCATGATTTGTTGAAGTGTGTGCATTATTTAAGCCATGTAGTACCATTTCTGAATCAACCTGATTTGAAGAAAGTAAGGTATTTTCACTTTCTACTTGCGAAGTAACAACAAAACCTCTTTGTTTCTTATCATCCTCTAATATAGATTTTGTGCACTTGCTACTGGAATTAGCAGATCTCTTTCTCTCTTCACCTGGAAAATGTTTAGGAAAAAGTTCAATGAGCACACTTTCCCATGCAACACCCAGAGTAAAAGTTGAACCTTCATCTTTTGGAATTTCTACAACCTTGTTGATATAAGTTATCTCATCCCAACAATCCATTGACAATGCATCAACAATATCATCTTGAATTTATTTTAGATAATGTAAATACAATTGAAGTGGGATCTTGCTAGTGTTACTTGTTTCAACACTGTCACTTTCACCATGGTTTTGCCGATTTGATAACCCTTTACCAAGATTTGTTCTAGAAGGCAAAGAACTCTAAAAATGAGGTTTTATGATAGGAGTAAGAAGAGGAAGGTATCCATTATGAGGAGCCAATACTAGAAGAAGGTTGGGGGGGGGGGTGGGGGGAGGAGCAGGAACTGTTGTAACTTTGGAATCGTGCAAATGAACTTCCAGTAGATTGTTGCCCATCCAGACATACTTGCAAGCAAACGGTTCCCTTGATGAAAGCACAAAATTATGACCACTTATAGTAGCAAGCTCTGAACGTGTCACATGTGCAGAAATTTGAGAGGAAAAACAAGTCATCAAACCATCTTCCACTACTCCTTCATCAAGCACATTAAGATCAATATCTAAATGTGGACGACTTTGAATGTCACTTACACCAACAGTCACACTAGTTGCAGTAATAATTGAGCTGCCTTTACCCACCATCCTTGTTTTCTTGAAGGTATTCACATTCTCCACATCTTCAAGAGCTTGCTTTTCCTCAAGAGCCACTGATGGTAGGTTCTCATTGACATATTCTTCTTTGGGCACGACTAAATATTCTGGTTTTTCCTTCTCACTATCTACAATAGCCTGCTCCTTCTCCAGAGCCACAGATGGAAGTTTTTTGTTGACCCCATCTTCTTCATTGTTATGATATTGTACATCCCTTTGTTTCTCAAGATAACTCTCATCCACATCATCTTCATTTGGATCATCATCTTGATCCATATCATTCTCATCTACATCATTTTCATTATCATCATTTTGATCACAATCTGCTTCTCCTGTTTCACTTTGTTTCGTTTCTTCATCGTTACTATCATCTTCCTTATTATTGATTTCCTTTCGACATGCTTTAACTTTTGCAAATGATTTTTCTAAATGCTGAAAAGCTTTTTGCTAAACTGCTCAACGCATTCAGGATGTGAATGTAATGGCACATTATGCAGCGAACAACGTTCAAAGACCCGCATGATTATATTGTGCACCATGGCTTTGATACCACTGAAGCATAAAAACCGATAGATTGTAGATTTTAAAGTAAAAATACACAAGGTATTTAAAATAATATTAATTAATATATAAAAATGTATATGTGATGAATGTTATAATGAAGACCCTGCTTTTTACCTCAGTAGGTGACCTTTCATGATTGGGCATGTCTTAGACATGCTTGTCACTTAACTTAATGGCTATTTTAACATAATCAATTTTTTGATTATTTAATATTACATTTATTTTATTTATTTACTTGTTATGAATTATATTCATAACAATGACTTGGTTTTCGAAGTCTAATGATCCATTTTTTTAATAAAATTGATTTATGGAAATTTTCCAGATATCTAGGATTTAGATATTCAAATCCAACATTTCTACTTTGAAATATTTATTGTTTGGATATCCATAAATCTATCCTTTTGGTCACTAGTGATCCAAATTATCCTGTTCTGCTAGTTTGGTTGGTAGGATGTGATCCCTTTAGGTCGATGCATTGGAAATCCATAAATCTAGCCTTTTGGAAGTTCCAGATATTTGAAAATAAATATACTAGTGATTTCACCTATTAACGAGAGCGCTTGTTAGGGCTTAGATCTGAATATCAGCTGGTAGCCAAGGTGTCCGTCGAACTTGTACATGTGGCATTACACAATGATGACATTTGGGCATATGATTACCACGTGTCATATGTCTGGTATGATGGGCTAAATTTTGTGTCAAGAGTTGATAATTCGATGAAATTTAGATTGTTGGAAAGTTATTTATGAGAAGAAGACAATAATGGCCTTAGAAAATAACTCTAATATGGTTAAATGAGGTAAACATTTGATAATCCCACTTCCTTAAGGTGACCTAGGAGGTTGGGTCTAGATATCCTGTACACACAAAGAGGCATAGAGGGGACCAAGTGCGTTTCAAGCTCAAAGATAATTAGTGTATCTTTAATGTGATGGAAGATATGGTAAACTTTGGAGTAATAAAATAAATGGACAATATCAACTCTTTTTTGGCAATAGTTCTTCCCCGAATGCAATAAAAAAAAATTGTTGAAAGATATAGTTCCATTTGATTGATGGGAGCTTTTCCTATAGGGGGTTTAGCCCATTTTAAAACAACTAAAAAATAATTGAAATTTCAAAAGGAAACGAGTATATGAAGATGGAACTTTCCCAAGGAGGGTGTACCATTCATGATGTGAACCTAATGTAAGAGTAACAACCTTGATTTTAGAGTGAATATTTGGAGGAAGGAATCTTCATAAAAATTCTTATATAAAGTATTAAAGAGTTCATTGATGAACTTGTGAGTTGATGGAAATATGTTGAAAGACTTGATTAGGCATTGATGGCCTTTATAATGAATGTAAATGCTAAGGACTCATGTGGGGATAACTGTGTGGTTAAGTAAATGATATGTATCCTTGTCTTGGGATAAGAAGACTTGAAGGTCTTCTTATATCTATTCTTAATTGAAATACTAAGTGTTGATCTCTTAGGGGATTATGCCTGGTTGATGGCCCTTATAACTTATATGTATTAGGATTGAAGCCTTATGCTTACCCTATAGAAATTAGTGGGATATTTCACCTAGAGGGGTAGAAGTGAATAATTTTCCAAAGGCCTCAAGTCTTCTTATATCTATTCTTAATCGAAATAATAAGAGTGTTGATCTCTCAGGGGATTGTGCCTGGTTGATGGCCCTTATAACTTATATGTATTAGGATTGAAGCCTTATGCTTACCCTATAGAAATTAGTGGGATATTTCACCTAGTGGGGTAGAAGTGAATAAGTGTCCAAAGGCCTCATTTTGACTCATTGGAGAAACAAACTAGTTAATATTTGTGGATGAAGGAGCTCGAGATGCCTTTATAGATTGGAGAGAACCTCAATGACCTTAAAGGGATATGGGAAAGGTAATTTCCCTCTCTGAATATGATCATTCAAGAGGAGGCACAATTTTTCCTAAATAGGAGGTCTACAAAATATCTGAATTTGGTGTTAAGAAGTTAGCCCTAACCCCTGGTCATATGTGCTAGTTGTGGTCATGACAGAGACCTAGTGAAAAAGGGATGGGATAAATCGATAGAAGTCTAGTTGAGGATAGATGTTCTGAATATCTAGATATCTAAGTATCTTGGATTATTTTGTTCCACATAAGTCTCATGGAAAATGGATGTTTTGGATATCTAGGC
>APFE031472427.1:84166-130668 GCA_000404065.3 Pinus taeda
TGGGCAGATTGACCTGAAGGGATCACATCTTGCCGACGAAACTAGCAGAGCCTAACCCTAAGGGTGTCGAGGAAAATTGACCCAGTGACCTCCCAATGGCGAGGTACTTTAGCAACGAGAACTCGACCGATTGAGCTAACCCTTAGGGCTAAAAATTTATATAAATGTTGATCTTTGAAACATTTGGATGCATATGGATAAATGGGCTTAAACCCACAACTTTAGAACCTAATGCATATATGAACCCTAACAACATGGTTACAAAACCTATGCAGAATTCTAAAATTTTCAAAATCCAAGCATTGGATAAAAAATTATTAACTCAGATCTAGATTCTAGTGTGATAGGGCATGTGTGGTGATGTGGGGAAAACCACAGGATAAGCAAGTAAGCAGGGTTATGACGTGGCATACTAATGTGTCACGACTAACGTGGAATAATCAATTGATGTGATAAATGAAGTGGTATATGTTGTGGAAGGTGATGTGGATAATGAACTTCATAATCCAAAATTTCAAGGAAATGTTAAATTCTTGTTTTTCTCAATAATCTAGATATCTGGAAGTGCGGAGGTCAACCATATTGACGATGATGATAATGTTGATTGATGATGTGAATGACATGGAAATGGATGAAGTGGAGTTCATAGTTCAAAGATCCATCTTTTTAATAAAATTGATTTATGGATATCTTTGACATAATAAATTCTGAATATCCATGAATTCAAATATTCGAATCTAGCATTTCTAATTTAATAGATTTATTGGATCATTTAGATGGAAGGTGTTTTGGATACCTAGAAATCCAACCTTTTGATGAAAATGATTTTTATTGGAAACATCTGGATTGCAAAAGTTCTAGATATTTGGAAATTTGTATATCTAGTCGTTTGACCTAATGACTAGAGCACTTGCTATAACTCATATTTAGAAATGACTTGGAAGCCAAGGTATCCAACTTGCAGACATGGAATTATACAATGATGACATATGGGAACATGGATTGCATGTGTCAAATGTATGGTATGCTAATGTGGCATGAACAATGAATCTTTCGATGGCCATAACTTTGTGCCAAAAGTGTAGAATTCAATGAAATTTACATCATTGGAAAGTTCTCGACGAGTAGAAAATGACAATGGCCTTATAAAAGGGGTCTAATATTGTTAAATGAGGAAATTTTTGATAATCCCATTTCCTTAATGTGACTTAAGAGGTTGGGTCTAGATACCTCATATCCTTAAAGGAATATAGAAGGGACTAAGTGCCTTACAAGTTCAAAGATAGCTGGTCTATCTTTAATGTGATGTATGATATGATAAAATTTGGAATAAGAAATAAATGGACAATCTCAACTCTTTTATGGCAACAATTCTTTCCCAATCCAATATTTTTTTTTTTTTTCTTTCAAAAGTTATAGTTCTATTTGATTGATTAAAAATTTTCATATAGGAGGTTTGGGTCATTTTAAAACAAGCCAAATAGTTGAAATTTCAAAAAAAAAATGAGTAGATAAAAATTGAAATTTGTATCACCTTAAAAATAACAAAAATAAAAAATCAATTCACTAAAAAGTTAGTTTTTCCACTCATTAACTCACTCCATACAGTTCTCAATACCATGGAAAGAAATTATACCCTATCAAAGTAGGCCCTCCTAACTCGTTTTCCTTTCATGAAAAAACTATAACTTAACTTATAGTATCACCATACTAAGGCATTCATTTCCAAGTGCGTCACGTCACAGGGGCTTTGGAATAACATTAAGATAACTTTTCCAAATAAATATTCATAATTGTTTCCATAAATGTTGGAGTGTCAACAAACCCTAATTTGCTAGAAATAAATAAGAGAGCTTGTGGTAAAATCGACATCTTTTATGACCATAAGAGAGCTTGTGGTAAAATCCACATCTTTTATGACCTTTTCGAATATTAGGTGAAAACCATCGTGATGCAGGAGCATCTGGTCGACAGGGTGAAGACCGAGAAAGGGCGGACAAAGTTTCGGAAGATTGGGAAAGATGAACAGTTCGACAAAAGGACAACAAGTCTGTCAGGGTTCTTACATTTTTATTTTATTTTCTACCAAAGTCAACTACAGCATTAGATTCTGTTAGTTAATTTTTATTTATTTTTACTTTACTGTGGCAACAGGTTTTAATTCTAGTTGTTAGAATTAGATTAATATCAATGAGTAATGTAAACGGCAAACCCTTGTGGAACAAAGATGACAAAGTAAGCAAACGAATAGATAGGTAGAGTAAGTTTTAGTAACTGCCAGGCAAAACTGAAATAGAATAACTATCTGACAAACTGTAAAGAATAACTATCTGCAGTTATCTAACTGCCTGTGACTATTGTATAAAAACACAAACAAAATAACCCAGAAGGGTTCAGCAGCTAAGTAATTGAAAGAGAGAATTAGAGAAATATATGTCAAATTCCCTTCATCAAAATTCTGTGCACAAATAGATGTATGAATGAAATACATAAGCCCTCTGTATTAGAAATTTCTATATATATTTCTGTACAATTAATTCGTGCAGGCACACATAGTGACAGAGACTCACAAAAGAAAGTTCACATATATATTATTGCATATCCAATATCGTTGCAGGCAAATACATGATCGATATTCCAAATACCACAAGCCTAAAGATAAGTCAAGACCGAGAGTGAGCAACAGGCGGAAAGAAGCGAACAGTGTCGAAGAACACAACGACCCACAGTTGAAACCGGGTAAGAAACAACAACATCGAACTTAATCATAGATTACATATTCCAGTATAATACATTGCAGGCTTGACAAATTTAAAATTACATGAATGAATTGTATGATGAGGGTTCGATGAACCGAACCAATCACTAACAGAACCTACAGCAAACTTCTACATTACGGCTACGGGTTGGAGCAACCCAAAACATTAAACGCTACAGCCATTAATCATACAAACTCAAATAATTACAGTGAGAACAGAGAGCCACGGACGCATCCAACACACAGACTACAGACACAAGCAGATACAGTCAAAACGAAGAGCCACCAAGATAAGAACAGAGCTACCCGGAAGAATATCGACCGAACTCTTTGTGAGAGCCACAGAACTGGTCACCTGCAACCATTGCAAAGGAGTTAAGTTAGGGTTTGTTGTCAAACTAAAAACCCTCGAACCAGAAACGAAACCGTAAGGTCAAAAACGAAGCAGCAAGAGGCGAAGCCGTGTATGGCTAAAGGGGAGAGCCATACTTGAAAGTGAACCGAGTCCACAACTCACTGAAACGAAGCAAAACCCTGACCACGGAGGGGCTGAGTGTTGTTAGATACAGCTCGAAATGCAAACAAAGAATTATAGCAGGGAATAGGTGAATTACCTGAGCACAGAGCCGAGTGCCGAAGAAATCCCAGGTTGCAGACCAACGAATTGCACATTGTCAACTGGGCAAACCAGAAACCCTCAACACCAGCATTCACCACAAAATTATAGCGCCATTGACCGAGACAAACAGTGAATACAGAAGTAGAACCAGTCGACTGAGCGTAGTCACGAAGAACAAGCAGAATGCTAAGTAAAAGAGCCACAACTTACCAGTAAACGCCTGAACCAAATACACGGACGAGAAGACAATATCAAACCACAACGTTTAGCCAACAAACCATCAGAAACTTAACAGTGTATCACCACAGGCGGAGAGCAACCATAGACGGAGCCGAGTATCAGAACCCAAACCACAGAGCAGCGAAACGACGAAGTGAAAATGGACAAATGAGCGCGAATTGACAAAATGAAAAGGTAGTAAGGAGATTAGGGTTTGGCAGATTCGAGGAGGACAGGTGTCGCAGCGAGGACAGGTAAGTACCGTGGGTTGATTGATAATCACCTACCGCATTCAATTACAAATCAAACCAAAATATCAGCGAAGGACCGCGAAGGATTGTGCTGGCGTGGGACCACATGGGCTGGCCACATCAATTGGTATCAGAGCAGTTTTTTATTATTAATATTTAGAGGAAGATGGCAGAAGGACAAGCGCCAAGACGAGGGCGTGGAAGAGGTGCACGTAGGGGAGCGGATGAAGGATTAAGAGAACAAATTAGAGTTCTTACAGCTCGCTTGGAAGCAGTGGAAGCGGGTAGACGAAGAGACCTGGAATTGGGAGATGACAGTGAGGAAGAAGCAGTAGCTGCTGCAGACGCTTCTGATGAAGAAGCTCCAGAATTGAGACTGCTGCGTTCAATCTTATTGGCCAGCAGCAAACCAAAAATAGAAATTTCAAATTACGATGGCAGTCTGTCTGCTGATATCCTACTAGATTGGATAAGCGAACTAGATAAATATTTCGAGAATGAGGAAGTTAAGGAGGATAAGAGAGTCAAGTTCGCTGCTACTAAGTTGAAGGGACATGCCCTCTTGTGGTGGGATAATGTCCAAGCAGACAGAAAAATACTGAACAAATTACCCATACGAAAATGGTCAAGGATGGTAGTGAAACTGAAGGGCAGATTTCTGCCGAAAGATTATCAGGTTGAACTATGTCGGCGAGTACAGAATTTGAGACAGAAGGGTATGACTGTCAAAGAGTACACGGAAGAGTTCTACCGGGTAAATCTACGTGCCGGTTATATGGATGAGACTCCAGAAAAGACAGCGAGGTATGCCAACGGTTTGGGGATGGAGATCCTGGATGAAATTAGCATTCTTTCTCCCCGAAGTATTGAAGAAGCCTTTCAGAGTGCTGTGAAGGCTGAGGAGAAAATTAATAGAAAACATAATAACAGGAGAGGGAGAGGAAATGGTAGAGGACGAGGACAGTCCTACGAAAGAGGAAAGAGTGCTGCGAACAGTGAAGAAGGCAGCAGCTCAAAAACTTCAGGGACAGCAGACAAAGGAGATAGCACCAGAGGAGGTCGGTCATATCAGCGAGGACGAGGGAATGGCCGCGAAAGGGGGACTGGTTTCCAGTGCTACAGGTGTAAAAAATGGGGACATCGATCCTTTGAATGCCCAGAAGTTGAGCAGACAGGTCAGAGAGGAACATTTATGATTCAGCCTGAAGAAGCTGAAGCGCAACCACGGGAAGTGGAAGATATGGCAGAAACGGGAGAAGCATTGCTTTTGAATAAAGTGCTGTTAAAGCCAACCAAGGAAGTGGCTGAACCAACACAGCGGAAGTCACTGTTTCGGACAGTCTGTAAATCACATGGGAAATGCTGCAAGATGATAATAGACAGCGGGAGTACGGATAGCTTGGTTGCCACTGAGATGGTGGAAAAACTGGGGTTGAAGCAGCTGAAGCACCCCACACCTTACAAGGTGTTGTGGCTGCAGAAAGGCCACCAGCTGTTGGTTGACGAACAATGCGAGGTAGAGTTTCGCATTGGCAAGTACCACGATACAGTGGTCTGTGATATTATGCCCATGGACGTGTGCCACATACTGCTCGGAAGACCATGGCAGTATGACAGGAAGGTGACACACGATGGGAAAACGAATTGTTATAAGTTTATGAAGGATGGGGTCAAACACACACTCGTACCCATCAAAGAGGAAGATTCAGCAGAATCAAGTGGAACAAAGGCGTTATTAATGGGAGAAAAACAGTTCATAAAGCAGATTGATGAAACTGAAATTAATTTTGCAGTTGTGAGGAGGATGAAACCAGTATTACTGAACCTAGAGAAAACATAATTGCCTAAGGAAATACAAGAGCTGTTAGAAGAATTTCAAGACATTGCAGCTGATGAGTTACCTGATAAGTTGCCTCCTAAAAGGAGCATCAGCCATCACATTGATTTTATACCAGGAGCAAGCTTACCGAACAAGGCAGCGTACAGAATGAGTCCAAAGGACAATGAAGAAGTACGCAAACAAGTGCAGGAGTTGTTAGATAAGGGACTGATTAGAGAGAGTTTAAGCCCCTGTGCAGTACCTACAGTCCTTACGCCCAAGAAGGGTGGAGAGTGGCGAATATGTACATATTCGCGGGCTATAAACAAGATCACCATCCGATACAGGTTTCCCTTGCCTAGAATGGATGACATGATGGACTGTCTTAGTGGGGCAGCTTACTTTACAAAAATAGATCTGAAGAGTGGGTAACATCAGATCAGAATTCGGGAGGGAGACGAATGGAAGACAGCCTTCAAGACCAACGAAGGACTGTACGAATGGTTGGTCATGCCATTTGGGTTGAGTAATGCTCCAAGTACTTTTATGAGACTGATGAATGAAATGTTAAAGGAATTTATTGGAAAATTCATGATAGTCTATCTGGACGATATTTTAATTTTCAGCAGGACGAAAAGAGAGCACCTTCAACATATTCGAAGAGTATTCGAGAAGTTGCAGCAGAACAAACTGCTGATAAATTTGAAGAAATGCACTTTCCTACAGAAGGAGTTAATTTATCTGGGATTCGTAGTGGCAGAGAATGAGTTAAAAATGGACCCAGAGAAGATTACAGCGATCATGAGTTGGCCGTCACCAAAGAGTTTATTCGAGGTACGTAGCTTTCACGGTTTAGCAAGTTTTTATAGAAAGTTCATTAAGAATTTTAGTGAAATCTACGCGCCAATGCTAGAGACCATCAAAAAGGCCAGCCAACCTTTTTGCTGGACTAAGGCAGCAGAAGACAGTTTCCAACTTCTGAAGCGGAAAATAACGGAGAGGCCAATCTTGAGGCTGCCCGATTTTAGCAAACCTTTTCAGGTTCAGTGTGATGCAAGCGGGACAGCTATTGGTGCTGTACTCAGTCAAGAGGACAGACCAGTGGCGTTCTTTAGTGAGAAACTAAATGAAAGTCGACAGAAGTATTCGTCATACGACAAAGAATTCTATGTAGTGGTTCAAGCCTTGAAGCATTGGAGGCACTACTTACTAGGTAATGAGTTCGTTTTGTTCTCTGATAATTCTGCATTACAGTACATAACACAGCAGCACAAACTGAACCATAAGCACGCCAAGTGGGTGGAGTACCTGCAAATTTTTACTTTTGTGTTGAAGCACATAAGTGGGCAAGCCAACAAAGTGGCGGATGCTTTAAGCAGAAGAGCCTTGCTCTTACAGGAAAGTGGCATACAGGTGATGGGGTTTGAGTATTTGAAGGATTTGTACCAGATGGACACGGATTTCAAGGAAGCCTTTGAGGCATGCCAAAATCCTGTCTTAAGGAATACAAGCCCATGGCTAGATTTTAATTTACAAGAAGGATTATTATTTCGAGGTGGAAAGCTATGTATTCCGGATTGTTCGATGAGGGAAAATTTAGTAAAAGAGAAACACAGTGGTGGTTTAGCAGGACATTTTGGCGTTGATAAAACGTTGGAACAGCTAGGACATTTTTATTACTGGCCGAAAATGAGTCGGGACGTACAGAGGTATGTAACCAGGTGTAAAATTTGCCAACTGGCGAAAGGGCACAGCCAGAATACTGGATTATACACACCCCTACCAGTTCCAAGCAAACCGTGGGATTCAGTCAGCATTGACTTTGTCCTAGGATTGCCTAGAACGCAGCGGGGATATGATTCAGTGATGGTGGTGGTGGATAGGTTTTCAAAGATGGCTCATTTCATTCCGTGTCGGAAGACTAGCGACGCCACAAATGTGGCACATCTCTTCTTCAAAGAAGTAGTTCGATTACATGGCTTACCTAAAACTATAGTTTCAGACAGGGATGTGAAATTTACAGGGCATTTTTGGCGCACCCTGTGGAAAAAGCTTGGCACACAGTTAAATTTCAGTTCTGCGTATCACCCGCAGACTGATGGATAGACAAAGGTAGTGAACAGGAGTTTGGGCAACTTGTTGCGAAGCTTGACAAGAGAAAACTCGCGATTGTGGGATCGAGCTCTTGCCCAGGCAGAATTCGCTTATAACGATTCACCTAATCGGAGCACCGGTCTTAGCCCATTCCAAATCTTATATGGTATGCATCCGCGAGGAGTACATGAATTACGAGATTTGGGATAGCTAGAAAGGAGGAGTGCAGACAGGGAAGATTTTGCCGAAGCAATGAGCGAACTGCACGAGAAAGTTAAATTGAGATTACAGGACAGCATGCAGAAATGTAAGCAGCATGCAGATACAAAACGTCGTGAGGTACATTTTGAGATTGGAGACGAAGTCCTTGCGCATTTGCGCTGGGAACGGTTTCCTAAGGGTACGTATAACAAACTGAAGTTTAAGAAAATCGGCCCATGCAAAATTCTTCGCAAGTTTTCAGCGAATGCATATGAAATTCAGCTGCCACCTGATATAGGTATATCACCCATATTCAACGTGGCAGACCTGTTCACATATCATGCCCAGGCGAAAGATGAAAAAATGGTACAGCCACAACGGGACACCCAGTTCGAGAGCAGTCTTTGGAAGAAACAGTTACCGTCGGTCAAGACCCATGAAATCAAGGAATCATCAGCACACAGGTAGCCAAGAAGATGCACAGGAAGGAGTATCTGCGTTATCTCGTCAAGTGGAAGGACCGTCCAATGGAGGACAGCTCCTAGCTCGACAAGACACAGATTCGGAAGGTGGGCTACTCAGTGGAGGAACTCATGGAATGGAGCCATGAGATCTCTCTTTTACCCCGGAAGCCTGATGCAGGAGCATCTGGTCGACAGGGTGAAGACTGAGAGAGGGTGGAAAAAGTTTCTGAAGAAGAATGGGAAAGATGAATAGTTTGACAAATGGACAGCAAGCCTGTCAGAGTTCTTACGTTTTTTATTTAATTTCTTCCATGGTCAACTACAACATTAGACTCTGTTAGCTTAATTTTATTTATTTTATTTTAACTGTAGTAACAGGTCTTAATTAGAGTTGTTAAAATTAGATTAATATCAATAAGCAATGTAAACAGCAAACCCTTATGGAACAAAGGAGACAAAGTAAACAAACGAATAGACAAGTAAAGTAAGTTTATAGTAACTGCCAGGCAAACTGTAATGGAATAACTATCTGACAAACTGTAATGGAATAACTATCTGCAGTTATCTAACTACCTGTAACTATTGTATAAAAGGACAGACAAAATAACCCAGAGGGGTTCAGCAGTGAAGCATTTGAAAGAGAATAAGAGAAATACATTCAGTTTCCTTCATCTAAATTCAGTGCACAATTAAACATACGATTGCAAGATTTATGTCCTCTGTAATAGAATACAACTATATATTACTGTACATTTAATTCATTGCAGGCAATTACAGAAACAGAGTTTCACGACCCCCTAAAAGTCTAAAGACTAGCCGAGGCCAAGAGTAAGCATAAGGCGAGAAGACACAGACAATATCGAAAGATACAACCGTCCATAATTGAAACCGGGTAAGCACCAGAACCAAACTTAAGTACATATTACATACCACTGTATATTACATTGCAAGTTTAAAGAATTCAAATTACATGAACGGACTGTGCAATGATGGTTCGTTGAACCGAGCCAACAGATAAACGAACTTACAGAAACCCTCCAAGCTACAGCTACGGGTTGGACCAGCAAACACTAGACTCGGTAGCTATTTAATATACCGACCACAGACGCAAGTAAATACAGCAAATACGAAGAGCCACGGAAGTATCCGATATACAGACCACAGACGCAAGTAGACACAGCAAAAATGAAGAGCCACAGAAGTAACTAAGATAAGAACAGAGCTACCCGAGAGATATCGACCGAAACCTTTGCGAAAGCCACGGAACCGGTCACCTGCAACCACCACAGAAGATTTAAGTTAGGGTTTGTAACCAAATCAAAACCCTTGCACCAGAAACGATATCATGAAGCTATAAAGGAATTAACAGGAAGCGAAGCCGTGTATGGCTGAGAAGGATAGCCATACCTGGAAGTGAACCGAGTTCATAAGCTCACAGAAACGAAGTGAAACCCTGACCACAGAGGGGCTGAGTACTGTTAGCTACAACTCGACTAGAGGACAGCGAAATATAGCAAAGCACAACATCTTACCTGAGTACATAGCCGCGCGCCGGAGAAGGACCAGGTTGCAGACCAACGAACTGCACATTTCTCAACTGAGCAAACCAGAAACCCTTAATACCAGCATTCACCACGAATTCACAACGCAAATGACCAGGACAGACAGTAAATACAAAAGTAGAAACCAGTCAACTGAGCAAACCATATAACCCTCACTACCAGCATTCACCACGAATTCATAACGAAAATGAGAAGAACAAACAGTATGTACAGGAATAGAAACCAGTAATGCTTACACAGTCACGAAAAACAAGCCGAATGCAAAGTAAAAGAACCATAACTCACCAGTAAAGCCTGAACCGAATACACGGACGAGTAGACAGTGTTAAACCACATCGTTTGCCCATAAATCCATCAGAAATTCAACAATGTATCACCACAGGCCGAGAAAAACCAGAGGTGGAGCCGAACACCAGAGTGAAACCGCAGAGAGCAAAAAGACCAAGTGAAAATGATCGAATAGGCGCGAACTGACAGTGAAAAGGGAGTAAGTGAGATTAGGGTTTGGTGACTTCGAGGAGGACAGGTGTCGCGGGCAAGGACAAGGTAAGTACCGTGGGTTGATTAATAATCACCTACCAAATAAATTGCAATCACACCATATCCGCATCAAAACATCCGTGAAGGTCCACGCAGGTTGGGCTAGCGTGGGACCACGTGGGCTGGCCCCATCAATACACCAATGCCAAAGCCAACTGTTCGATAACATGATTAACCGTATGCTTAATTTCAAGATTGCACTAACTGGCCATTTGGCATGCCCATGTAAAGCCTGCAAACGAGGATTACTGATAAAACAAGCTTTTTGAATTAGTACACCGACTAAGATGCTATTTTGGGTGAGTTTTTTTGAATGATGTGGCCAACGAAGATGCTATTTTGGGTGAGTTTTTTGAATGATGTGGCCAACGAAGATGCTATTTTGGGCATAGGTCAATATAAGAAAGAGACTGAAGTTTTATGGGGTGATTCATACTTCAAAATGGCATACCAATTGGGTCAACATCAATGTAGGAAAGAGACTAGTAGTTCTATGTCGTGATTTATGATTCATGGTTCAAAATGATAATAATAGGTCAACATTAATGTAAAATTGGAAGTTAAATTGGAAGTTTCATGAGGTCATTTATACTTAAAAAAGGATTGTTTTTAAGTATTATATATAATATATTATTATAAAAGATTTAAAAGCAATTTTTTAAATTTATTTATTTTTTATTTAAATTATTTTTATTAAAGATAAGGATTTTAAATCTAAAATATTTATTAAATATGACGGTTTCTGTAGTTTTGTGATTTATTTCAACCATTTTAATGAGAAGTGTTGTTGGATAAAAATAATTTTTCATCATGTCAACAAACTATTTTATTATAAACAATTTTCTATGAAAATCCATCTTCGTCTTTCATTTGCAATATTTGAAGGAATTTGGGGGAGGTGGAAGAGAGGGGCTTTATTCAGGGCTGATGGAAAAATTGTGTTGCAATATGCTTGGGGACTTGGTCTCGCGACCAATAATCAAGCTAAGTATCTTGCTCTATAAAGAGGCCTGAAAATAGATATTGCAAAGAAAAAATCTAACTTAATGGTTTTTAGGGATTTGATGCTTGTTATTTGTCAAATGAACAAGGCTAAGAAGTTGACATGTTCGCATTATTCCCCCTTGCACCAAAGGATTATATTAATCGTCGTTCATTTCGAGCACTTGGAACTCTTCCATGTGTATAGGCATTTGAATTCGATGGCAGATGCCCTTGCCAAAAGAGGGTCTACATTGGACCAAGGAAAATTGGAAATGGAGAATTTTTTTATTAATTCCCCCCATCCCTTAGATATGTTTGAATCGCCAAGATGAATTTACTTCTTTATCAATCTTGTCATTATTGGAAAAAAATTCCGAATAGTTTAAGGCTATCTACCTCCCGCTTAGCCCATTCCTTGTCTCAATTATTGAAAAGGAAGGGCCTTGGGATCCAATGACCTTTCCTTTTCCATCCACAGATCCTCAGGGCTCATTCTCAGTGTCTTGTCTACATTTACAAGTGGCATGCTATATTTCTCAACTCTTGTATATGGCATTCAAGGTATTTAATTAGGCTCTGGTGGGATTTGTGGTGGAATACCCCGGTCTCGGAGTTTCACTCATTGAGCAAAGGGATGGCTTTAATTCTCCCCCCCTGCAACATTCATCATCCATCAATTCTTTGTACTACCAAGGATTCTGACATGGCCTTGGAAAATATTGTTTCAATTGGGCTCATGGCAAGGATTCAGTTCTCTCTATTTAATGAACCATTTGGCCTCCCATATTTTCAAAGTGTGGTTAATCCATGTGGCTTTCAAAGCTAGGTTCTTCTTGGTGATGGAAGACTCTCTGTCAATTCCAAAGAATGTTAATGCTAGCTTGTCATTCAATAGGTTATAGGAAGTGGCTGAAGCGCTCTTGGTTTCTATCTAGTAGCTGGAGGACATGACTCAAAGGCAAAGGAAAAAATTTCAGCGCTTTCTAGAAGCCATGCTTCTTAGACATCACTCTAATATGGAGTAAATGTTGAATGGTCTATGTGAGGAGGATAATTCCGTAAGTGCCAGGTTTCTGCGTTGGAGATTTCCAAGGTTGTCGGCACTCGGCGTGAGGGGAAGTTGGTTCTAGTGTTGTTGTGGAAAGAGAAAGGCCTCATTGCTTGTGGGGGTCTAACACTGCTGGCCGAGGTCGTTGTTGATGGTCTTGTTGGTGACTGATGTTTTTCTTTCAAAAATTTTGAATATCAATGTTGCCTTGTAAATATATCTTGGTATTTGGGTTTTTTGTCAAGTTTTCATTAGTTATGTTTTCACCATAGGAAGGAACTGCAGCTCCAAAGCTAGCAATCATTTTGTAAGGACTGATAATCTTCTCTTTTGTCAAAATCAGAAAATTGTGTAAGAGTTCTGGCCCATATCCCAATTTTTATTAATATAAAAACTTTTACCCATTCATATATATGACTTACAAGATATAAATCAATCTATGTGGAGATTAGTATCCTCTACATTATATTTAAAAAAATTTAAAAATAACTACTCACAAAAATAAAAACTATCCCCAAACAACATTCTATAAATAAACAAAAAAATTTCCTTTCATCCACCCTAGTGCCTTAATCTAAACTCAACCTTTTAAAAAAAAATAAACAACCCCACCACTCATATATCATTTAAACAGGTATAATATCAATAATAATCCAGCGTACCATGCCTCACAAGATTGATTCAATCATATCAAAGAGGATGGATGAATATGTACGAGGATGATTTCCTGAGAAACACCTCATTAAATCTATGCCAGTTGAAGTATTGAGCGAGACAGTGTAATAAAGAAAGCTAATATGATTAACAGTTTATTTTTACGGTGACTGCAGTTTTCTTTATCATCGCAACCAGACAAATATAGTTACAACTCTCTTATGCATTCGGCCCTGCCTGTAACAGCCATGTACAACTATATATAAAAGACACGAGTTGCTGATGGCAAAAACAGTGATAACTCTTTTATATATACTATGTACAACTGTATATATAATATATATATATTTAATATTTTCAAAAAATGATGAGTTGCAGATGACAAAAGCAGTGATATTATCTTATCATTATTTCCTCCAACTATTATTATATATATAAAGAAAATATATGTATATATAAAGATACAGAGTTGCGATGGAAAAACAGTGATAACTTGTACAATCATATATATATATTTATTATTTCCCAAAAAGATGCAGAGTTGGCGGAGACAAAAGCAGTGACAACTCTTACCATTATTTCCCCAACCTGTAAGAAATATATATCTATATATATATTATATATATATATATATATTATATAAATATATATATATATATATATATTTCCTGCACTGATATATATTCAAAAGAAGGCATAAGTTGCAGAGTGAGTAAAGGCGATGTGACATGAAAAAGCTTTGATGTTTTGTTTTTGTTCTACACAGGTTGGGAGAGCAATGGTGAATGCAACTGCAATGTTTCTAGAAAAACCTCAGCATCCTGGGAGGAAGTAGTGTGAAATGGTACTTTCAACTCTAACGTTTGTAAGTGTGGTGTGCCTTTACTTTCTTGTAACGGTGCTTTCAATTCTAACGTTTTCTGGATATTTGCATTGAAATTGTAATTTTTTTTTCTTAATTCATTATTATGGTATGCAATTACTTTCTAGCCTTATAACTTTATATTTATTTAATATTATTTTATTTATTTATTGAAAATGTGCTTTATTAGTTTTTGAATTTTTTTAATTAAAAAATGTATGAATTATAGATTATGCACAATGAAGATTTTGGCGATGTTATTAAATAAATTAAGTAATGGTTTACATAATTTTAATATTAATATGAGTTTGTTTCGATAAAAAAATAAGCATAAAGTTTAATTCTACTTTATGTTATGGATATTTAAGGAATACTAGACATAAAAAAACCCAAGGTGTCCCAATTATTAGACCACAATTTAATTGTCCAATTTAAATTATTCACAATTAATTTATCTATAAATAATTATTTTAAAATAATAAATTAGAAGTTATATTAAAAAAAGAATTTTGCATAATAGTAGATGTAGAGTTTTATGTAATAATAATTTAATTTAATTGGTTATGTAATTTTATTTTTATAATGTAAAATTAGAATTTACAAGTTTTCCTAAATTAAATAAAAAATTGTGGAATTGTGTTTAATGGTATAAATGAAAAACACTTTAAGAAAGGTAATAAGTGTGTCAATATTACATAAGTTTTGATGACTCAGTAGTGTGATATATGTTTTGAAATTTTGATCTAATTTGGATATATGCAAGGCATCTTAGGGAAAATGTTTTTTATCATCAACTCTCTCTGTGTCACAAAGATGAAAGATTCTCACATCTGAGGGTGTTTTGGGAGTTGTCCAACACTTAGTTTTCCTTTATAGCTCTTGGGAGTTGGTTCATATCTTAGCAATATTGATTTTTTGTTTTCACTAGTCTGAGAGATACCTTTGATCTTCTAGATTAAGGGTGACAATTTTCTTGTAGTATTTTAGCTTCATTTTATATTAAAGTTCTTTATTGCACCACAGATTTTCTTTAAGCTTAGATATAATAATATTTTTAATATTATTGATATTACTCAAAATGTCATCTTCCAATATTTCCTAATGATTTAGACATGACTTCACATCTTGATTTCATCCATGCTTGAGCCACCTCCAATCCCTCTATCTACGAATTCCTTGTTCCATGTTAACCACAATACCTCAATGTAAAGAGCATTAGATTTTTATGTTACTAAGTTTCAACCAAAAATACACTATCAATTTCACTCGAGATCTAACTTAGTATAGGACCTTAGTTCCATGGAAAATCATGGCAGGAATTTGAAGCATACCAAATTCCTATCCCATTTTCCTTACTTTCTAACTTCTTTTACCTTTTTATCTTCTTTCCTTAATTCTACTTCATCCTCTTAAATAAGGCTTTCATTTATAAATATTCTTAACCATTTTAAATTTGGAATTTTGTTTAATATTCGGTACTTATATTAATGAAACTTACATCAATCAAAACCAATCAATCTTTAATTCAATTATTTTACATAACTTTTTCATTCTAAGAGAGAAATAGTCTCAATTCATGATTTATTTTATAATTCTTCTTTTCATAACCTCATTTTTTTACTCTTTTATATAATTTAATATTCAAATTACATTCTAAATTATTTGATTTAATAAATTTAATATTTTCTCCAAATTACCTCAAATTATTTTTAAAAATTATTTAAATAATAATTACATATATATAATTAACTTAGTTTTTTTAATTTAAAAAAATTATATTGATATTAACCTCATGCCAACCTTTCCTTCTAACACGTGAAGGAATAATATAACTTTAAGTAGGTGATTCTTTTCCAGCTTCACAAATAAAGCTTCCTAAAGCCTTGAAGGTGGGATAGTTGGAATAACATCAAAACTCCACCGTCAGTACTTTACAATTGCAATAGAGCTTTTAAGTATATGGAAGATAGTGCCCTTTGGTATGATTGGGACCCTATGAATTTCAATATTCTTTTGGAATGCCGTCAACACTTAGGATTTGATAGTTTCTTGGATTTGGTGAATTAGAGATCTTGGAAAGCAACAGAATGGCACAGCTAACCTCCACCTCTCAACCCATGGAGGTGTCTGCTTATATGTCCCTTTCATGAGTCTTATATGTCCCTTTCATCAGTCTTTTGCTTATATGTCCGCATTTTCCAGTAGCATTCCTTCCCAAGTTCCTTTTTACCAGTTCAATAAAAGGGAGGAAAAAAAACTTTCGTATTTACACAATGCTGCAACATTTTTAATTTAATATTTGATGTTATGAGTGATAGTTATGAAATTTACCACTTATTTGAAAAAAAAAACATCGGCATAGAATTGAAAAGTAGGGAAAAGTAGCAGGAAGTTTAGTAAAGTTTTGGGTTATTTAGTTAGTTGGGTAATATGATTGTTATATCTTTTATCTAGATTCGAATTTTTGGTAGTGATATCAAGATGAGAAATATTGTTGTAATGGTTTTGTGCCTATGAATATTGTTGTATTGATTTTTACTCTAGCTCCAAGGGTTAGTTCAAGTGGTTTAGAGCCAGTGATGAAGTTCCCGGTTTACCATCCATAAAATGTGGGAAATACTATGAGATTTCTGGTGCTTTCATTCCAAGTAAAATATGTGTGTTTGTGTGTGTGTGTCAATTGGAGTTACATTGGGTAGTTGGGTGAATGGTTGTTATCTTCTCCACTCAAGTTCAACTCTCTAGTAATGACATGATGAACTATAATGTCTTGATAAATATTATTGTAATGCCTTTATGCCTATAAATATTGTTATATTAATTTCAAGTATACATGTAAGTTGGTCTAATACCAACAACCTCTCAAGATAAAAAAATATATATAAACATAATTTAATATAACTTAATTAATTAATTAAATTTAATAACTTAAAAAAAATATTATCTAAATTCAAAATTAATTTATAATATATTTATTTTTATATTTAATTCTCAATAAAACAAAACATTTATATACCTTCATACTCAACTCAAATCAACTCAGTTCAATTCATATCATATCATATCAACAAAACTCTAACATAAGATTCTCATAACCACAATATGGCAAACATAAAAAAAATAAACAATTCAAACAAATTATGTTATCATTCCTCTTCTCTTTGGAGGAAACTCTAAGAACTACAAAGCAAACCAATAATGCTGTAGTTATTCACTTTGCATAGAACTCCATGAACAACAAAACAAATCAATGCATATTTTCGGTTCCTGTTACTATGTTCTTTTGGTTATATATTTGTTATTCAAATAAAATTTTGTTTATAATTATTTAATTAATGATATAAATGTTAGTAAATTTAGTACCTTGATATAAACATTTACACTTATTTAATTATTTTGTATATTTATTCTACAAAAATAATTGGCTTCAAAATATTTCTGCACTCCTTTGCTCATAAACACTTCTTACTATTATTTTTCAAGGCATTGAGGTGGGAATGAAGTTCCATGGGAAAATTCCCAATGCAAGTGAGTATGGGGAGGAATCCCCAATGACGGTGTTTATATGGACACGACACTTAGTTATAGCCATGAGATTCTTGGATTTTGAATGGAGAATGTTTTTCTCTGGTACTAAGAATTGCCGGTGGTATTTTCACGATGGCCTCATCACACTGTGCATGTGAAAATTTTGGGTGGTCACCAAGGTGGCAACCCTCACTTGTAGCGATGTGCCTTACACCTGGATGCATAAGACAGTAACATGTAAAGATTTCATATCACATCATGGTTTGCAAATGTGTAAGTTGAAGTGACTTAAATGCTTGCAACTGCAAACGTTAATCCCTATATATGGTAAAATGTTTGGCTATGCATTCCCTTCTATCATCTTGGAGATGGGTTGCCCCTATCATGGTGGATTGGATGTGTCTTCACTCTCCTTTAACAACCAAGGTAAGTTCATTTATGAACAAATTATGGTTCACAATTTTTTTCAAACATTTTTATGTAAAACAAGAAAATATTTTATAATAACTGAAATCTTCAACAAAAAAAAAATTTGATTTATTTGTGTCTATGCTTAAACATAATTTTACATGCTACTTTTAAACTTTTCATGTTGTTGGATAATTTTGCTTTGGTGAAACATTAAAAATGTTTGAAATTGTATTATGCAATGTATTCCATAAGGAAAAAAAATCTAAATTATTATATATTTAAAACTAATAAAAAATATAATTTCATAAAAATATATATAACTAATTTCCAATAATATTTATCATTGGAATTCAAAAAAAATATATTTGACCTCTTAACATTGCCTTATGCCTGGCACACAACTTGCACCAATGCCAAAGCCAGCTGTTCGATAACATGATTAACCGTATGCTTAATTTCAAGATTGCACTAACTGGCCATTTGGCATGCCCATGTCAAGCCTGCAAACTAGGATTACTGATAAAACAAAGGCCATTTGGCATGCCCATGTCAAGCCTGCAAACTAGGATTACTGATAAAACAAGCTTTTATGATGCGGCCAACGAAGATGCTATTTTGGGCATAGGTCAATGTAAGAAAGGGACTGAAGTTTTATGGGGTGATTCATACTTCAAAATGGCATACTAGTTGGGTCAACATCAATGTAGAAAGAGACTTGCAGTTCTATGTGGTGATTTATGATTCATGGTTCAAAATGATAATAATAGATTAACATTAATGTAAAATTGGAAGTTTCATGAGATCATTTATATTTAAAAATATTTTAACCAGGAAGATATATATATATAATATTTAAAAGTATTTTTTAATTATTTATTTTATAATTTAAATTATTTTATTAAGATAAGAATTTTAAATTTTGATGGTTTTTTAGTTTATTTCAACCATTTTAATGAGAAGCTTTGTTAGATAAAAATAATTTTTCATCATGTTAACAAGCTATTCTATTATAAACAATTTTCTATGAAAATCTATCTTTGTTTTTCATTTGCAATATTTGAAGGAATTTGGGGGAGGTGGAAGAGCGAGGGGCTTTATTCAGCCTGATGGAAAAATTGTGTCGCAATATGCTTGGGGACTTGGTCTCGCAACCAATAATCAAGCTAAGTATCTTGCTATATGGAGAGGCCTGGAAATAGATATTCCAAGGAAAAAATCTAACCTAATGGTTTTTGGGGATTCAATGCTTGTTATCTCTCAAATGAACAAGGCAAAGAAGCTCACATGTTCACATTATTCCCCCTTGCACCAAAGGATTATATTAACCACCTTCATTTCGAGCAATTGGAACTCTTCCATGTGTGTATAGGCATTCGAATTCAATGGAAAATGCCCTTGCCAAAAAAGGGTCTACATTGGACCAAGGAAAATTGGAAATGGAGAATTTTTTATTAATTCCCCCATCCCTTAGATATGTTTGAATCACCAAGGTGCATTTACTTCTTTATCAATCTTATCATTATTGGAAAAAAATTCTGAATGGTTTTAAGGCCATCTACCTCCAGCTTAGCCCATTCCTTGTCTCAATTATTGAAAAGGAAGGGCCTTGGGATCCGATGACCTTTCCTTTTCCATCCACGGATCCGCAGGGCTCATTCTCGGTGTCTTGTCTACATTTACAAGTGGTATGCTATATTTCCCAACTCTTGTATATGGCATTCGAGCTATTTAATTCGGCTCAGGTGGGATTTGTGGTGGAATACCCCGGTCTCGGAGTTTCACTCATTGAGCAGAGGGATGACTTTAATTCTTCCCTCCTGCAACATTCATCATCCATCATCAATTCTTTGTACTACCAAGGATTCTGACATCGCCTTGGAAAATATTGTTTCAATTGGGCTCATGGTAGTCTCTATTTAATGAACCATTTGGCATTCCATATTTTCAAAGTGTGGTTAATCCATGTGGCTTTCAAAGTTAGGTTCTTCTCGGTGATGGAGGACTCTCTGTCAATTCCAGAGAATGTTAATGCTAGCTTGTCATTCAATAGGTTACAGGAAGGGGCTGAAGCGCTCTTGGTTTCTATCTAGTAGCTAGAGGACATGACTCAAAGGCAAAGGAAAAAATTTCAGCACTTTCTAGAAGCCATGCTTCTTAGACATCACTCTGATATGGAGCAAACGTTGAATGGTCTATGTGAGGAGGATAATTCCCTAAGTGCCAGGTTTTTGCTTTGGAGATTTCCAAGGTTGTCAGCACTCGGCATGAGGGGGAGTAGGTTCTAGTGTTGTTGTGGAACGAAAAAGGCCTCATTGCTTGTGGGGGTCTAACACTGCTGGCTGTGGTTGTTGTTGATGGTCTTGTTGGTGACTGATGGTTTTCTTTCAAAAATTTTGAATATTAACGTTGCCTTGTAAATATATCTTGGTATTTCGGTTTTTTGTCAAGTTTTCATTAGTTATGTTTTCAACATAGGAAGGAACTGCAGCTCCAAAGCTAGCAATCATTTGGTAAGGACTAATAATCTTCTCTTTTGTCAAAAATCAGAAAACTATGTAAGGGTTCTGGCCCATATCCCAATTTTTTATTAATATGAAAATTTTTACGAATTCATATATATATGACTTATAAAATGTAAATCAATCAATTTACGTGGAGATTAATGTCCTCTAAATTATTAAAGAAAACTAAGAAATAACTACTCAAAAAATAAAACTACCACGAAACAACATTCCATAAATAAACAAATTTTCCTTTCATCCAACCTAGTGCCTAATCCTAATCTAAACTCGACTTACAAAAAAAAACAAACCCCATCACTGATACAGGTATAATATCAATAATAATCCAGCGTACCATGCCTCACAAGATTGATTGCATCATATCAAAGAGGATAAATATGTACGAGGATGATTTCCTGAGAAACACCTCATTAAATCTATTCCAGTTGAAGAATTGAGCGAGACACAGACTAATAAAGAAAGCTAATATGATTAACAGTTTATTTTTACAGTGACTCTGCAGTTTTCTTTATGCTCGCAACCAGACAAATATAGTTACAACTCTCTTATGCATTCGGTCCTGCCTGTAACAGCCATGTACAACTATATATAAAAGACACGAGTTGCTGACGGCAAAAACAGTGATAACTCTTTTATATATACTATGTACAACTGCATATATATATTATATTTATATATTTCCAAAAAGATGCATGAGTTGCGGATGACAAAAGCAGTGACAACTTTCTTATCCATTATTTCCTGCAAACTGTTATATATATATATATATATTCCTGCAACTGTATTAATATATATATATTTATATATATATATATATATATTCAAAGAAGGCAAGAAGTTGCAGAGTGAGTAAAGGTGATGTGACATGAAAAAGCTTTAATGTTTTGTTTTTGTTCTACACAGGTTGGGAGAGCAATGGTGAATGCAACTGCAATGTTTCTAGAAAAACCTCAGCATCCTGGGAGGAAGTAGTGTGAAATGGTACTTTCAACTCTAACGTTTGTAAGTGTGGTGTGCCTTTACTTTCTTGTAACGGTGCTTTCAATTCTGACGTTTTCTGGATATTTGCATTGAAGTTGTAATTTTTTATTTTTTTTTAATTCATTATTATGGTATGCAATTACTTTCTAGCCTTATAACTTTATATTTATTTAATATATTTTAATTTTTTTATGGAAAAATGTGTTTATTGTTTGATTTTTTAAGTAAAATGTATTAATTATAATTTATGAAATGAAGATTTTAATGTTAAATAATTAATATTAATATGAGTTTGTTTTAATAAAAAATAAACATAAAATTTTAATTCTACTTATGTTATTGGAATATTTATAAGGAGATCTAAGATATAAAAAATCCAAGTGTCCCCAAATTTATTGATCACAACATTAATTTTGTCCCAATTTATATATACGATTTAAATGATTTATATGATAATAATTTATTTAAAAATAATAAATTAGAAGTTATATTAAAAAAAGAATTTTGCATAATAGTAGATGTAGAGTTTTATGTAATAATAATTTAATTTAATTGGTTATGTAATTTTATTTTTATAATGTAAAGTTAGAATTTACAAGTTTTCATAAATTAAATAAAAAATTGTGGAATTGTATTTAATGGTATAAATGAAAAACACTTTAAGAAAGGTAATAAGTGTGTCAATATTACATAAGTTTTGATGACTCAGGAGGTTAGGACCGTATAGTGTGATATATGTTTTGAAATTTTGATCTAATTTGGATATATGCAAGGCACTTTAGGGAAAATGTTTTTTATCATCAACTCTCTCTGTGTCACGAAGATGAAAGATTCTCACATCTAAGGGTGTTTTGGGAGTTGTCCAACACTTAGTTTTCCTTTATAGCTCTTGGGAGTTGGTTCTTATTTTAGCAATATTGATTTTTTGTTTCCACTAGTCTGAGAGATACCTTTGATCTTCTAGATTAAGGGTGACAATTTTCTTGTAGTATTTTAGCTTCATTTTATATTAAAGTTCTTTATTGCACCACAGATTTTCTTTAAGCTTAGATATAATAATATTTTTAATATTATTGATATTACTCAAAATGTCATCTTCCAATATTTCCTAATGATTTAGACATGACTTCACATCTTGATGTCATCCATGCTTGAGCCACCTCCAATCCCTCTATCTACGAATTCCTTGTTCCATGTTAACCACAATACCTCAATGTAAAAAGCATTAGATTTTTATGTTACTAAGTTTCAACCAAAAATACACTATCAATTTCACTCAAGATCCAACTTAGTATAGGACCTTTGCTCCATAGAAAATCATGGCAATTCCATGAGAGAATTTGAAGCGTACCAAATTCCTATCCCATTTTCTTTTCTTTCTAACTTCTTTTACCTTTTTATCTTCTTTCCTTAATTCTACTTCATCCTCTTGAATAAAGACTTCATTTATAAATATTCTTGACCATTTTAAATTTGGAATTTTGTTTAGTATTCTGTACTTATATTAATGAAACTTACATCAATCAAAACCAATCGATCTTTAATTCAAATATTTTACATAACTTTTTCATTCTATAAGAAAAAAAATCTCAATTCATGATTTATTTTATAATTCTTCTTTTCATAACGTCATTTTTTACTCTTCAATATAAAAAATAATGAATAAATTTAATATTTAAATTACATTCCAAAATTGTTTAATTTAATAAATTTAATATTTTCTTTAAATTACTTCAAATTATTTTTAAAATATTTTAATAATAAATTAAATAATTATATAATTAACTTAATTTTTATCAAAAAAAAAATTATATTATGACATTAACCTTCATGCCAACCTTTCCTTCTAACACGTGAAGGAATAATATAACTTTAAGTGGGTGATTCTTTTCCAGCTTCACAAATAAAGTCTCTTAAAGCCTTAAAGGTAGGATAGTTGGAATAAAATAAAGCTACACCGACAGTACTTTACAATTGCAATAGAGCTTTTAAGTATATGGAAGATAGTGCCCTTTGGTATGACTGGGACCTATGAATTGATTCACTATTCTTTCGGATTTGATAGTTTCTTGGATTTGGTGAATTAGAGATTTTGGAAAGCAACAGAATGGCAGATCCGGTGTTTTTGTTCCAAGTAAAATATGTGTTTGTGTGTGTCAATTGGGTAGTTGGGTGAATGGTTGTTATCTTGTCTACTCAAGTTCAACTTTCTAGTAATGACATGATGAACTATAATGTCTTAATAAATATTATTGTAATGCCTTTATGCTTATAAATATTGTTGTATTAATTTCAAATATACATGTAAATCGGTCTAGTACCAACAACCTCTCAAAATAAAAAAAAACCTCTCAAAATAAATATAAATAAATAAATATATATTTATATATATATATTATATATATATATATATATATATATAAACATAATTTAATATAACTTAATTAATTAAATTAAATTAAATAATTAAAAAATATTATCTAAATTTAAAATTAATTCAAATTTAATTTTATAATATATTTATTTTTATATTTAATTCTCAAGAAAACAAAACATGTGTATACCCTCATACTCAACTCAACTCATATCATATCATATAAACAAAACTCTAACATAATATTCTCATAACCACAATATGGCCCACACCAAAAAAAAAAAAACAATTCAAACAGATTATGTTATCGTTCCTCTCCTCTGTGGAGGAAACTCCAAGAAGTACAAAGCAAACCAATGATGCTATAGTTGCTCTCTTTGCATAGAACTCCATGAACAACAAAACAAACAAATGCATATCTTCGGTTCCTGTTACTATGTTCTTTTGGTTTATATTTGTTATTCAAATAAAAATTTGTTTTATAATTATTTAATTAATATTATATTATTTAATTATACAAGTTAAATGGTCTATAAATGTTAATAAATTTAGCACATTGATATAAATAAAAAAATAATAATTATAATAAAAGTTGATTAAGAATTCAAATCTTAATATTGGAAGTCAATTACATAGCTAAAATATCTTTTAATAATATAAATAATCACATATCTTTTATTTATAAAATACAAATAATCTAATAAATTAATCACAACATTTCATTAAACAATAATCTAATCAATTTAATCACGGGATTTCATTAAACAAAAACTATGAAAAATATTTTTTTAGTAAATCTTAAACATAAATATGAAATATATATCAATTTTAAAATTAAAATGCTATATTTATTAAAAAATAATGAAGGGGATCTTGGGCTCTCTCCTTGACTTTATAAAAAAATTTTAAAGATTTATACTTATTTTAAATACCTAAATCCTGGCAAATTTAATAGTTTTTAAAATGAAAATCATAAAAAAAGGGCTATATTTTATAATAATATTCAAAAAATTTTGAAATAAATTTATATATATATTTAGAATTTTTTTTGGCAATTATTAAAATAAAACACTTTTATTTAATAGAATTTGGGTTAATCGTTTAGAAGAAAAAAAAAATGACCAAGGAAAAAAGTGTGGAAAAATAATTCATGGGACAAATTTAGCCTTTATATTTTATTTGCTTAGATTCAATTTGTGATGAGAGATTTATCATGTTATATTAAAGCTAGAAGGGTAGACACCCCCTATGAATGAGACTCTTGACAGGTGTGTCTCTGGACATCTTGGCACTTGCTAAGTAATGAACTATTGGTATAATCTAACTTGCATGTTATTGGATATATTCTTGGGTCATAGTGGTAACTAGTTGATTTAATCCCGAGCCTATCCTAGATCATCTAATAAAATCAACTAATGAGTCATTGATTTTCCATGATTTAAAAGAAAAAAATGAATAATTAAAATGTTGAATTTATAAAAAAAGGTGATTTTTTTTCCTAGCTAGACTACCTAGAGAGTTTTCAATGATAACCTTCACAGGTGGAGTGCCTAAATAATACACTCTATCATCAACTATTCTACACTCTATGGACAAATGAATGATTATTTTATGTGTATTTTTTATTAATATTAAATTTTTATATTTATTTTATTTATTAGTATATCACTGAAGAATGTCTACACATATTTTAAATATTTGATGTATGGCTAGAGTGTAGAAGAATGAGTAGTGGCTAGTGATTTTCTTCACCATATGATTTTCAACCCTTAACACTACCTCACATTCTTACCCAATGAAATCATGCCCATGAATTCTCAAATGTTCTATTGATATATAAATTAATGTTATATAGAGACCAATTTAGAATGAGGTAATAAGGAAACTATTTCAACTCCTCTATTTTTAATCCGGGGGATAAAAAATATTCTAAAAAATAAAAGTGATCAAATTCTCCCGAAACCAACACCAAATCGTAGATACGCTATTATGATTCCAACAACGCTTGAGTCACCTCAATTTGACACCGTATGGGGAAGATATCACATTCTAATTTTTTTGGCATACAATAAAAAAAAAAGTCAACTTACAGGGTTGATTGTGAAGACTACAAATGTCACATGGAAGTACGTACGCTGGCATGGTGCTAATGTCAATAGGGTGACTGTGCAGTATGGAACCAATTTGGATAGGACATGTGGTTCAGTCTTACAGAGGCAGTTGATGTGATTTGATTGGTTGGTGGTGATTTGTTTTGGGCCCATCACAGAGTGACACGTGGCCCAATCACAGGGTGTCATGTGGCACTCTAGATGAGGCCAAAATTTGGTTAAGGACTAGATAAGCTTCCGTGAGGTTCAACCCCACAACCTCACAAACACACAATGGACGCTTTACCATTGCATCATGGCAATTCTTATTAATATATGGCCAAATAGTTATATTTAATGTGATGTGTTAGTGACATTGGGGGGAGGACATATGTTGTTACATGACTGTGCAGAAAGACGGGAAGGGGCGGGGCATGAGGCCCCAGCCCTAGGTTCTACTGACACCACATAGCCGATGGTAGAAACTTTGTATGGGTGCGTGGCACCGTGCTCGTGCCCAGCTCATGGTCCTATTCAATATCACTTGACCAAGAGCAGGATCGGTGAGGCACATGGCCCATGGCGCGTGCCCCACGGTCATATTATATTCCATGTGACCAACTAGAGGGTGGAGGATAGGGGCGTGAGCCTCGGCTAATCATTTGACAAATTGCACCCGACATGGCAAGTTTCATGGCTAAACCTGCCACCTACATTTGCGAAATTGTCATTGTGCAAGACCACCAAAGACCAGCTTCATTGCCAATTTTGACAAAGGATGGATTTGCAGAGAAATTAGTTGAGAAATGAAGAAGGAGGCCTAACTTGGCCATTTTCAGCCTTTTTGGGCCTAAGAAGAGCCTACACAGGGGTTTTTGGGTGTTCTAGACATAATGGCAGTGTTATTTTTCCAATTTGAGCATTGTATGTTGAATTGATTTCACATTTGAGCATATAATTTAAAAGGCCACCATTGGAAGATGGACTCGAAGATGTAGCCCATGAGGGGTGAACGTTGTCATCAAATTGTTTTTTGTGATGTTGCTTGTTGTATAAGTTTCACTATTAAAATACGTATATTTTCACTTAGTTTGCGTGTTTTTCCAATCTTGATCCATTTCCCATTAGACATAAAGTAGCTTGTAAAACTTTGCATGAAACCTTCAATTTTAATTTCATATCAATTTTGTATCATAGCATGGTTGTTGTGAAGGTTTGACAGTTTTTGCAAGTGCTTTTCTTGAATGATTACAAGGTCTAAATTGAGAAGAGGAGGAGTGCTTGCAGAACCAAACCCTCAAATTAGTTCAAGGAGGTCACAAACTCCACTAGTCATGGCACATGAAGAAGTGCAGGAGCTAATGTCTGAGAATGAGAGAGCTTTTAGAAAGGATTTCTATGATATGTTTGAGATGGTGAAAGTGTTGTACAATAAGAGGACAACAAGGTTGCAAGGAGAAAGTTATAATCATCCAAAATGTAATGGTGGTAATGGGAGCAAGCCTCCACCTCTACTTCCTCCTTCATCTCTATATACAAACTCCATCCTCACCTCCTTCTTCCCCTACTTCATCTCATAGACCTACTACTCCATATCCAAAAGAATATGCCAAGTCTGCTTTGATTAAGCTTGATGTCAAGTTTGAATTGCCTATGTACAATGGGGAAGTAAATGCTAAAAATTTGGATAATTGGGTTCATCAAATTGAAGTCTATTATAGGATTGAAAAGATTGTTGATGATGTTATAAAGATCCAAATTGCTTATCTTCACTTGGAAAGTGCACCCCTCATCTGGTGGGAGGCAAAAACTCAAGAATATTTGAAGAAAAGTGGTAAAATTATCTCTTCATGGAAAGATTTTATAGCTGCATTAAGAAGGAAATTTTATCCATTAGATTACATGCAAAAATAAATTATGGATTGCAAAATTTTTAGACAAGCTAAAGTTCAGAGTGTCCAAAGTTACAAACAAGAATTTAGAATAAGAGCTTTAATCTTGGTGTTGATTTTTCTTCATAAGGTACTCTCCTTAAATACATTGGAGGATTACATAGTTATTTGATACATACTATACTTATTTTTAATCCCACCAATTTAGATGAAGTATGTGTTCAAGTAACTCATTTGGAATCAAGAGGAAATAATGCCCCTCAAGAGACTAGCAAGAAACCTTTCAAATATGGAGACAAAGGAAAGGGTAAGTTTAAAGGCAAAGGAAAAAAGAATGATGCAGTCAAGAAAGAGGAAGAGAAAATTACTTGTAATCGTTGTTCAAAAGGCGGCCATGATGAAGACCAATGTTGGAAATTACATCCAGAAATGAGATCAAAGAAGTTCAATAACAAGGGGAAACAAAATACTATTCCTACAACTCAACAAGATCTAGGATCTGATTTAGGTGATGAAACAAAAATCATATCCATGGGAATGAAAGGTATAGCTTCTAATGCAAGTACTATTTCTTCTAATAAGCCTATAGAATCTCAAAATGATAAAGAAAGAAGTGAGATTTTTCATATTAGGGTCATTACAAAACATACAAAAGTCAAGGCATTATTTTATAGTGGATCCCAAATCAATCTTATCTCTAATGAAACTGTCAAAAAACTTGATCTAGAAACTACACCTCATACTAAACCTTACCCTTTGAGTTGGGTATGTGATGATTCCAAATTACAAGTGACAAGAAAATGTAAAATCAAATTCGCCATCACTACTAATTTTATAGATGAAGTAGAGCTTGATGTTGCACCACTTGATATTTGCAGGATTGTTTTAGAAAGCCCATATTTGTATGATGGAAAAGCCACATTCTATCGTCATGAAAAAAACTATAATATTTTTAAAGATGGAATTGAGTATATTTTTATAGCACATCATAAGAAGAGGAAAGTATCTCTTGTTAGTGTTGGTCGGATGAAAAGGCTTGCAAATGCTAGTAAGAATTTTGTGTTGTTGATGATTAAAGCTAAAGATATCATTGGATCTAAATCATTCATAGGATGTGATTCTAAAATCAGGCATGAATTGGTTGAAGTTGTTAACACTTATGACAAGATGTTTCAGGAACCTGAAGGGTTGCCTCCAAAAAGAGGAATCCAACATGAGATTCATTTGCAGTAGGATGCACCACTTCCAAATATTGGCATGTATAGAATGTCAATTTTGGGGAATGTGGAGATCAAGAAGAAAAACCAAGAGTTGCTTGACAAATGGGTCATTAGGCCTAACACATCTCCTTTTGGGTATCCTATTGTCTTAGTTCCAAATAAATATGGTACACGACGCATGTGTGTGGATTTTTGAGCTTTGAATAAGACCACGGTAAAGAATCATTGTCCTCATCCTCACATTAATGGTTTGTTAGATCAGTTAAAGGAAGTTATTTAATTTAATAAATTAGATTTGAAAAGTGGCTATCATTAGATAAGGATTGTTGAAGATGATATTTGGAGAACTTCCTTCAAGAGAAAACAAGGTTTGTTTGAATGGTTATTTATGTTGTTTGGGTTTTGTAATGCACCTACAACATTCATGAGATTTATGAATGATGTGTTGTGACTATTCCTTGATGATTTTTCATAGTATACTTAGATGACATTCTGATTTTCAATAAGACTTGTGAAGACCATGCCAATCATGTGAAACAAGTACTAGATATCTTGAAAAAGGAAAAGTTGTATTTGAAATGTCTAAATGTGAATTTGGGAAAACCTCTTTGGTTTATTTGGGTCATATTGTAGGAGGGGGTGAATTGAAGATTGATCCCTCAAAATTTGATGTCATTGTGAATTGGCCTAAACCCAAAAATGTAACAGAAATTAGGATCTTTTTTGGAGAAACCAATGGAGAAAATTCATCGTTGACTTCTCACTCATTGTAGCACCATTACATGCTTTTACAAGTGTGAAACAGGTCTTTTAGTGGGGAGGAAAATAGCAGAAATTCTTCGACACTTTGAAAAAGAAAATCAATACAACACAAGTTCTAGCACTTCCAAATGTTAATCAGCCATTTGAAATTTAAATTGATGCAAGCGAATATGTTATGGGAGAAGTTTTGATGTAGCATGTTAAGCCAATATGATATCATTCTGAAACCTTTACCAATGCAGTAATTAACTATCCAACTTATGATAAAGGGTTGTATACTTTGATACAAAGCGTGAAGAAATGGAAGCATTATCTGATGGGTAAAGAAACAATTATTTATACCGACCATCAACCTTTGCAATATTTACAATCACAAACCAAGTGACAACAAGCTAGGCATATCAGGTGGATGGGATTCCTACAACAATTTCATTACAACAAAGTTGTAGATGCGTTATCAAGGCATATTGTTAATGCATATGTTATTCTTAAGCATAAATCAATCATGCATGAAATTTATATTGAACAATATGCTCAAGATGAATATTTTAAGGATGTTTATTCAACTTTGAGTCAAGGAAACCATGTTTAAAAGTCAGATTATCATGTTCATAACAATTTGTTGTATCATCTTAGCAAGTTATGTGTTCCACAGGGCAAAAGAATCAATGTCATAAGGGAATCCCACACTTCTCTTATTATTGGCCACTTTGGTGTAAGCAAAATAGTTGCTTAAATTCAGAGTTATTGTTATTGGCCTCACATCAATGAAATTCTTTCAAGATATGTGAGAGGATGTTCCATGTGTGCTACAAGCAAGCCAAGCAATAAGAAATTGGGTTTGTACACTCCACTTCCTATTCTTTCTCGTACATAGGAAAGTTTTTCTATGGATTTTGTTGGGGGACTACCAATGTTTAGGAAAAGTCATGATTATCTAAATGTTGTTGTGGATCATTTCAACAAAATGTGTGTGTTTATGCCATGTAAGAAATTGGTTACAACTAAACAAATGACAAATATGTTCTTCCAAAATGTATGGGTTCACTTTGGGTTACCCAGATCTATTATTTCTAATTGGTATTCTCGATTTGTCGGGAAATTTTGGTCAAGTTTATGGGAACCCATTGACACAAAGTTGAATAAGAGCACCACATTTCAACCACAAACTGATGGCCAAATAGAAGTAGTGAACAGAACGGTAGTGCATCTCCTTCGAGGATATTGTGGTAAGAATCCTAAACTTTAGGATGAGCATTTTCATTACATCCAGCATGCCTACAACCATTCTAAGCATTCATCTCCACAAGTATCTCCATTTGAAGCTTTTTTGGATTATTTTCCAAAGTATCCTTTGGATTTCATATTTAGTAAAGATATTACATTATATGGGCATAGTGATGTGGACAAAGCCAAGCATTTCATTAAAAAAATTCATCTAGTGCATAAAAGGGTACAAGAACAACTAGAGAATAGCAAATTCAAGTACAAAACAAGACATGACAAGCATCGAATTTATCATGATTTCCAAGTGGGAGATCAAGTTTGGTTGTACATCATAAAGGAAAGACTATAAGGTGAAGGTATAAACTTCAAGGCAATTAGATATGGTCCTTTCAAAATCTTGTAAAAGATTGGTAACAACACTTTCCGATTAGATTTTCCACCTTACATGCAAATTTATTCTGTTGTGAATGTGGAAAAATTAATATTTTATGAGCATCTAATGTTTGATGATCAAGCAAATAATGTTCAAATTCCATCTATTGAAGATTCTTCTCTTGGAAATTTAAATGAGTTGTAGGAATACTCAATTCTTGATAGGAGGATAAAGACTTCATGCAGAGGTAATGTGGAGTATCTTCGAGTGGGACTCAAAGGTACCAATCCAAGTAAAGCAAGGTGGATTAAGATTGGGAAATTGTGGGAGTTGTACCCTCACTTACTTACTAAGTAAAAACATACTCTTGGTGGTCCAAAAGTTTCCAGTGGGGAGGAATAATCCAGGGGATTAAAAATATGCTCAAAACTCAAAGTACTTAAATTATCCTAAAATTGGTGCCAAATCATAGATCTCGTCATTCGGATCCCAATGATTCTTGAATCGCCTTAATTTGACACTGTATGAGGAAGTTATCACATTCTAAAATTTTTGGAAAACATTAAAAAAGTCAACTTTTAGGGTTGACTAGGAAATTTATGGATGCCACATGGTAGTCCATATGATGACGTGGTGCTGATGTCTATAGGGTGACAGCGCAGTATGGATCCATTCAAGATGGGACACTTGGCTTGGTTGTATAAAGGTAGTTGGCACGATTTGATTTCTAGGTGGTGATTTCTTTTAGGCCAATAAGAAAGTGACACGTTTTTCAATCATAGGGTACCAAATGGCATTCCAAATGAGGCCAAAATTTGGTTAAGGACTGGATGATCCTCCACACGATTCAACCCCACGTCCTCACAAACACACAATGAGCGCCATACCATTCTGCCGTGATAGTTATTATTAATATATGGCTAAATATTTGTATTCAATGTGATGTTTTGGCATTGTTGGGGGGAGGTTCGGGCCGGCGATCTAACCCAACCGGTCCAACCCCAAATCGTATGTTATTGTGTGACCATGGAGAAAGGCGGGAAGGGGCAGGAAGTGAGGCCCTAACCCCAGGTTCTGTTGACACCATATAATTGACAACGAAAACTTCGAAGGGGTGGGCGCATGGTAGCTTGCTTGTGCCTAGCCCATGGTCCTATTCAATATTACGCGACTAGGAGTGGGGTCGGTGGGGCGTGTGGCCCATGGCCTGCGCCCCATTGTCATATTATATGCCACATGATCGATAGAAGGGCAGATAATAGGGGTGTTGGGCTCAATTAATCATCTCAAAAAATTGCACCTGACACAACGGGTTTCATGGTTGAACCTGCCACCTAGAGTTGTGAAATTTTTATCATGCAAGATCGCCAAAGACTAGTTTCATTTCCAGTTTTAACAAAGGGATGAATTTGTAGAACAATTATAAGAGAAATGAAGGAGGCCTATCTTCGCCATTTTTCATTGTTTTTAAGCCCAAAAAGAACCTATACAGGGGTTTTTGGGTGTTCTTGACACAATGGCAGTATTATTTTTGCAATTTGAACATTCTATGTTGATTTAATTTCACATTTGAGAATATAATTTAAATGGATGCCATTGGAAGTTGGATCAAGAGATGTAGCCTAGGAGGGGTGAACTTCGTCTTCAAATTGTTGTTTTCTAATGCTTCTTGTTGTCTAATTTTCATTGTTAAAATCTACAAAATTTGCATCATAGTCAAATATTCAATTTCTCTATAACCTTATGATCTATGAACAAGGGATTTATCTCACTCATTTCACCAACTTGAATCCTCTATAGATTAACTTATGGTCTGTGTTCTTAGTCTAGTGTTAAGTTATTTACCTTCATAATTGATTTTGATGCCTTTATTCTAGATTATAAGCTTGGGTGCAAACTCATTTGCAACATTATATTTAACATTATATAATATCATCAAAAATCAATTGGGAATGAGGGATTAAGGAAACTATTCCAACTCCTCAATTGATCCATAAACATTTAAAATTCAATGCACAAACAAGAAGAAATATTGCATATGGCTACACAAGGCACATGTACAACATATAACATTTGTTTGTAGGGAATGGAAAATGCCAAGCAATAAGGGAAACTTTGATATGAGATTTTATGGCCTTAAAAATTTCCTAATGGCTTGAGAAATAAGTGATATTATTAATTATATAGAATGTAATTTGAAATTAGCTAGAAATTTGCATCAACTTTTTCATTATAGCGATGGATCTTCAATCATAGGGTACATAAAACAATGTGATCAGCGATTATTGGCATTCATCAAATACGAATGTAGAACAAAATTTTAAATTGAATAATGAGGCTACAAATGATAATTCTACTTCAACGCCATTACCATACTCAAAACAACACTTTAAACATAAATAGAGTAACATATTTTACACAACTTTGCAAATAAATTGAAAATCAAACCCCCAATAAATATAAATATTTTACCCTAGAAATATAAATAGAAAATCAAACTTCAAATGGTTGCACACTCTAACAAATATAAATATAAATAATTATTAATGGTGAAGACACACATTGAAAGGACACGTTTGTACTAAAGGACATGACTCTTAATGAAAGGTCAATGCCATTTAGGTATATATATAGGATCTCATTTGTAATTCAATCATATAATTTCCCATATGCTTTATATACATTAATTGTCATTGTGTATTTTTTTATATTCCAAGTATTTTTGCGATGAGAGGCACATTCTACAATTCAGTATGATGGCAATTTGTAATTTCGTCCATGCTCAATCTCGACTTGACACATGTCCCTTTTTAAAATAAAAATAGAAATATTCTATAAATAAAAAGACAAATGTCAACTATAATTAAAAAAAAAACAAAAATTACACATTTGATTCATTTTAATTAAAAGAATTATAAAACATCAGTAATGTCACTCTCACTATGCTCACTCAATTTGTTGTTTATGATTTTACAACCCAGTAAAAAGAAGACGTCATTTAGGAATCGCCAAAATAGTTAGCCAGCACGAAGAAAGATCTTCAATGTCATTCCGGGCGGGCATCATTGTCAGACGGGAAACACACCCGATCCCAGAACATAATTCTATACTAGCTTTAAAGAGAGATAAAGTAATTATAAGTAAAAACAAAAAAATCATTCATGTATATATAAAGTTTAATTCGTATTACCTTAGAAAATATTGCAAACCATGTACATCCATCAAGCATCATTAGGCTATATGTTATCAAATAAGTTGTCTCAATCTTCCCATCAGGAAACCAAATGTTTTTTACCACATACCAATGGAGTAATTAGTCTAAATTAAAGAAGTATCAGTATTTCTAACATTACTAAACTATATTTGCATGAACTATAAAAAATAAAACTGGAAATAATCATGCAACCTCAAGTGTCTAAAGAAGTGACTGAAATAGTATCTTGAGCACATGATCCTAGAGGATCATTTCAAGTTGGTTTACCCTAAAAGTGGAGCTCAATGTGGGCAAGCCTCTTCTCAATTCTATCTGAGTGATAAATTTATTATTCTTGTATCTTTTAACATTCTCCAAACCAACAAAGATGTTGAATCTATCAACCTTCTTATCCATCAGGATCCTACCTATCGGAGTATTAATTTTCCAATATAAAGTCAATGCTCCAAAATATTGCTTCCTTCACACTGGGTATGCTCTAGGTTAGGAATCCAAGTGGCTACATATTCTATGATCTTAGAGTCTAAGAAGACATGTATGTCATGAACAACACATGACTCCAAATTAAATATTTCATTATGGGTATCAAGACATATTGTTGCATGGTAACTATTATCATCTTCCTAAGCTTGTTATTGGGCTCTATTATGGCCTTGAGGACTGAGACCTCCTCCCCCACACCTGTTGCCAATTTTGTGACATTCCATACTCAGCCAATTACAATAAACGTTGGGAATAAGGATCCCATACCATGGCACTTGGATAGAGTGAGCATACTTTTCAAACCGCGGACTCTCTAAATTGTTGATTACAACCCCCTTAGAGGAAGATAGACACATTATAAAATTACAAAACAACCAATTCAAGGATATGTTATACCCACTATCCATGATCCTATAAAATAAAGTCTACTACCAATCACCACCCAAGTTGGGCATCAACAGTAGGGTCACACTGACACAAACCTCTAATTTTCAACTAACATAAAACTAGTAAAATAATGAAGCAACATAAAGGGTACCAAGACCAAAATAACTGACCATGAACAAAGGAAGCACAACTAGGTGAACAAGCAATTATTGTTAGCACACATATTGCACCACAGTTGTCCCTCCAACAAATATTCAAACTACCTTGAAAATTACATTGGCTTAGGAAAATAAGAATGTTTCCATAGGTATACTAGACAAAGCTCATAGAGTAATGTTGAAGCTTAAGGAGTACCCTACAGAGGTGAGGAAGCACCCTTTCTTCACAATCTAGGGAAGACATATCACTCGAAATTTAATTGGAAACTTCCAGGACTATGAACTTGACCAGGTGAAGATACCCCCCTCATCCCATTTATCTGCAACCCCTATTCTCTTCTCTAGTAGTTTTCACAAGTCATCCTGCCATACATTCCATAGACCAGTGGACTTGATATTCCTTGCAAAATTTACCATCGAGAAGTTATGATTCCTATGTAAAATTATTTATAGTAATCTCTCCTAGGGCAAGGAAATATTCTTTTGTCATTTTGGGTGATCATCCAAGCCCTTACCTCCCTCACTCGGCTCCTCTCGTTTACATTGCATTGTACAGGGTAGTAGATAAGATCACATGCTTATGCATGTGAGGGGGAAGCCACACCACCCTCTGCATTAAAGAGAATTTAATTTATGAGGTGGAAAGCATGTTGCCCTAGCATCCTTCACCTCTTAGGATTCATCCCCATTAGGGAGGAATCTTATATTTTCACTAAAGATATATAATTCTTATTCTTTTTCAAAATATTCAAATATAGTACTTACATAAATTGTTCGAATATTCATATCCATGTTAACTAATATATTTCAAATTAAATTTTGTATATATGTATATATAGAGGTAGAGAAAGTAAAAATAAATAAATTATTTTCATTTTGATCATATAAAATATTCAAATGTTCAAAGAGAAGAAGTAATTGAAAGTAAAAATATTACTTCCTAATAAATGGGAGATGTATAACTCATTCAATTATTAATATAAAATTGATATGTGGAATTTAATACACACACACACAAATGAGTAATATTGCATTAAATTTTATGCCCAAACACATCAAATACGTGGGAAATGGAGTATATGGTTGCTCTTACAAAATCATTTTCTAGGGAGGAAATTTATACTAGCACCAAAATTCTAACTAAAAGACATACACAAACAAAGTTTTTATGTGAGAATGCTTTACAAAATTTCCCAATAAGGAAGAGTCACACATTTGAATTTAGTGCACATTTGAAGAGAGTGTTAGGATCCTTAGATAAAGTCTTGTTGAGGTCTGGAAGGTAGTTTCCTGCATGCCTACTAGAGGCACTAGATTCAACATTGATACTTGTCCTAGTAGTGTTATGGGCTTGAAGGGCAGCCATTTGTTGGTGGAGTGTGTCAACTTCATCTACATGGTGAGTCATTCTGAATTTACAATCTATGGATAGTGTTGGATATCGCCAACATGTTGAAATTCCTTGTAGATTCAAACTTCTTATGTAATTTTCCAAAACAAAAGACTTGAATCTATTCTAGTCATCAACAGAAACAATTAATCGATCGAGAAATCACGAAGCATACAAGATAAATAATTCAATCAACACATTACACAATGATTTCTTGGGGAAAGCCATAGCTAAAAACCCTTGCTATTTGTATATCACATTAGTCAGAAAATATGAGAAAATTACAATGCTTTGCTCAAGCATGAGAAACCTCTGCACTATCTCTATATGTATCACAACTTATTAGACAAGCCTAGGCTAATACTTAACCAATTTTTTCTTGCCTAAGTCCATATTTCCTTGTGTTATTTCCTTGGGAATTAGTCCCCTATTAATTAAGGAAATTCCTCAATATGAATTGCGTAATCCTCATAGGCCTTCCTCTGGCTACATGCACCACCTATACAATTCAAATTATTATATAATTGATATTACGCTACCCTTGAACTCTAATCTCAACTAGGTAACTATCAAATTTGACATGCATGAATTATTTACGAGTGAATCATCAGTTAACCAGTTGAATACATGAAGCAACACCCCACTGTTTGACCTCCTACTAGTTCCTCTATCAGTTAAAACTAGTTCAACTAACTTTAACTCAGTTAAACCGAATTAATTAATTACAACTCAAAATAAACTCAACCATGGCTCTTATAAAGTAGGATACACTCTACATGACTCAATTTAGACCCTCAAATCGAATTAATTGAGCCAACTATTAGTGTCGGTATCTTCATCCCTCCGTCAGAGATCAAATTCTCTTGTTGCATTGCATATTAGGTGTCTCGCTCAGTCAGCTGCATTCCATTAGGAGCATGGATCATCTGACAGTAGCGGGTTGTTGTACATTTTCCCTCATGCACTTTACCTACTGGCCCATTTCCATTCATCAAGATCATCTGCAGGCACTTTTTGTCTTTAAATTTACAAGAGTCATTTCTAGGGTTCTAGTTCCATTAGGTCTAGGGTTTCATCAAAAAGGTCTTCAAAATGTCCAATAACAGCCAACAAGTGCATGAGGAGGTTGAATAAAGTTCCAGTACCAATAAATTTCATAATCAATTGCTCAGAAATGTATTTTTCCTCAAAACCTTGTTTTGAGGAAAAACAAAGTATTTTAGGTTTTTGTTGTATAAATTCATGTAATTTCAGTTCTCTTGTATGTAAATTACTTTAGTGGCAACCCTGCTCACCTTGCCAAGCTTCAATAGCTCCATCCCTTGCAAGGCAAACAAAAAATCAAGTCATTCAGTTCATCAAAGGCACAAATAAAGTAAACTGCCCAAAAACAGAGTTGAAAAAGTAAGTCACATTGCAAACATCATAAAAGTGGGTTCTATGAAGGAAAAATCAAAAGCTCTTGTATATAAATCATATTAACAATTCAAAAGCTCATTGGCACTAAAAGAAGAAAGATTGAGCAAAGTGAAGGTCATGTTGGAGAAAGGAAGCAAAATCGTGGCAAAGGCACCCAATTTTGGAGGCGCGGTGCATACAAGTGGCACAACGCATTGGGCTGCCCTCCACAGTGTTAAATTTATATTAGCACGGTGCATACAGGAGGTGCAGTTCATTGGGTTTGTGGCACGGCACATAGAGCTGCCAAGCCCGATTTTATCATAAACTCCCTCAAATTACCAAAATCTCTCAACTCTTCTAGTGTGAAAGTAAGTCAAGATCTTTTCCTTGCTAGTGAAGGAGTTTTTCTTAAAGTTTATGGTGGTTGTGTAAAAGAAAATCCAAACGCTAATATCTTGCAATTTCTCAAAAGCCATTGTCTAGGGTTTTGTACTTGTCATTTTGCTGCCAAGTTCATTCTACCACTCCCTCACTTTTCACTCCTCCATTTATATTCTTATCTTATCCACCCATTCCCTAACTCCCATATTTAGTCATCCCTATCCCCAATTCCCATTTTCCCAAATCCCTAGTCCTAACTATCCCAAACGCTGGTTAAAAATTCCAAACCCTAATTGTTGTCCCTAGAGCTTCATGTCACCATTCAGCTGAGTGTACCATCATTCAGAGGGTTGTAATCATCATGCCAGGTTCCAATGGGTCATTTTACACCTTGTTCATGCTTCAGTTGTGCCTAGGTAAGGTTCATTTCCGTCTCCTAGGGTTTTGAAGCTAATTTCTCTTGGATGGTCAAATCATCAGCAAAACTTGTATCCTAATGTTCATACACCTCCCCCTATCCTTAATGTACGATATTAAACAATTCCCATCATGGATATCCCCTTAAATTCCTCATTTTCCCACAAACCCTAGTTTCTTGCTACAATTTGGCAATTTTCTAGGCTAGGCCTGTGTTTTTCCCTTTTGGAGCCCTTCCCTTCACTCAATATTTGAAATTCCACTTTCCCCTATTTCCTAACATCTCTCCCTAGTTCCCAAAATTTCCTCAAGAATTTAGAAGCCCCTTATCTCCTTCATTTCAATAAATCCCCTGTTCCACACATCGGGGTAGGTTTTACTCAAATGATGTTTCTGAGCAAGGAAAGATGAATTTGGAAAAAATGAGAGAGTTTTTTGTCCATAATAAGCCAAGGAAGAAAAAAATCCTTCACTTTTTACACAAGTGTCATGGTTTTAGAGAAATGTCAAAAATATAGTTGCCTTAGGAGAATTGATGCACCTCTGAAGTGACCTTGGGAAAATCAAGATTTCTCCTAGCTTGGTTGGCCTAATGACTTACTGGATGAGTCAAATGATAACTAAACACAAATAGCTTTCCAATTAGCTATCATGAGATCCATTTGGGGTTGAGGCAGACCTTCAAAAGTTGATTGCAACAACACTCTGGCTATAGGCAGCCTTATTTTGCACATTTTGACCAATCTTGGGAGATTTGATTTTTGACAAGGCAAATGAACTCCAAATTGAAAAATTCCAGTTGGTTTAGAAGTTAGACTCAATAATATTTCCTAAAAGCTATTATATGCCCAATTTGGACGCCAGGAAGGCCCTCAAAACGGTTCTGCAAAAAGGCACTACGCATAGACATTTTTAAACACAGGTTTTTCTACCCTATGCGCTGTGCCACCTGGCGCTCACTTTTGATGGGAGCCTCCAAATGACAAAAACTCAGAATTTTCGGATTTGGAATGAAAAAATATGCCTTCCTACCAATGGCCAAGGAATTTTGACAGGTTTTGAGCCCTCAAAAAGGTCAAAAACACTCACAAAATGACCTTACTGCCCCTATTTTGACACACATGAAGAAATGTTCAGAGAACTGAATTGTGGAGGGGAAAATGGAGGCCAAATTCAAAAATTCCACTTGGGTTGGAAATTAGATAGGTATAAATTTCTAACAAGCACACGTGGAGAAAATTTGGACACCGGAAAGGCCTCCAAAAGTGGCTGCAAACAGGCACTACGTATAGGGAAATCAGCGCGGTGCATTGGGTAAATTTTGCTTAGTTTGACCAAGAACACTCTGTTTTTCGCCTAAATTTTGACAATTTGACTTTTTCTCCTTCTCAATGTCAAAATTATAATGTAATTTCATGTAATTTGATGGATCATGATGTAAATATGTCAAATTTTCACTCATGAAGGTAGATTCATCTATAAAAAAGTTGTTTGAAACTGAATGAATCAGTTCCCTAGTTTCTAGAGGCAAGTTGTTCCACTGCCTAATTTCTAGTTCTTAGTTTAGAATTGGTTGGAACAGCTCCTAAACTTGTGAGCTCAACCACTAGAGGCTAGGATGAGCTATGGTTTTTCTATATTTTGTGATCTTTCAGTCATTAGCATGGTTGGACTCTTGAGAAAGTAAGGAGCTTCATTGTACATTCATATCAGTATTTTGGCTAAGGAATTGAGACCAAGATTTGTAGCACTTGTTGTGTAGGTAAATCCCCTCTATGGACAAAGGCGATCCCACTAGCCTAACTGAGGTCTAGCAACAATCAAACAACGCTAACACGCAGGTTCCTAATTGCAAAATAAAGGCCAAGATGAGAGCTACTCGAATCCAACGCTTATATTCGTAGAAGGGTCGTCGCTTCCATTCTTTCGCTTCAGCTGGTCACAATCCTCACGATCTACGTGAACAGACACCTACACATGCAAAGAACAAGACAAATACAAGCATAAAATCCAGGAAATGCAACTATGTATCAGTCAGAAAGGATACAACTCAAACATCATAATAAAGACACAGGAGTGGAACCATAATGATAGTCGTCTATTATTATTGATAAGACAAAAGAGAATACAACCAAGTTCTGACGTCAAATCCTCCTTTGGTTGGGTCCAGCCAGCAAGTCCCTCAAGCATTCACCCTTGAAGGATAGATATCCCAAGACAAAACTCTCTCTCACACAAGTTTACACAAGATGGAAACACTTCACAACCTTCCTTAAGCACTCTAGCAATCCCACACTTGTCACGCCTGCTACCTATCAAGCTCACACACTATCAGCAACACTCCAAACACCATGAATTCCAAAATCCAAAAAAAACTAGCAGCTCATGGCAATGGTGGAGGCTTAAATAGGAGAAGGAGTCTCCATGAATGGTGGGAGGATGAGCTTATCTCTAAGGAAGGTGGTTCAAATGACGAAACAAACATGCCAGAGAAGGGAGGGCGACATTTACAAGGCCAACAACCAGGTCTGGAGTCATCTGGAAGGCCGGCTGTTAGAACAAACTCGCCCAGACTGGATCATCGCGGGTAAATAACAGCACTGGAGCACTGACATCGCTGCTGAATAAAAAAGAAATTCATATTAGCGCGATCAGATATAAGTAACGGACGTGCTGTCGCATGAAATTCGATCAGCGCGGGAATCATGTGTACTTCCGTGCTGGCAGCGCATTAGGTCTATTTTGGAGCACTCATCAGCGTGTTTATTTTTACAACAATCGCGATGATAGAAGAACTTTGGCAAAGTGGGTCATTTGGCAACATTAGAGAGCATGAGCATCATTAATTTGGTCCCATGACACAGCAGGAAGACTGACAGGGAGACTGTGACAAATTATTGTGTAACAAATGCCCCCTAAAGCATGAAGCCCGAGAGAGTGGGAGGGGTGAAATGCTTTACAAAACTTACTGAACTGGAACACCACCAGGAAGAACCTGCACGTATGTACAACTGATATCTCAAATACATGATGTATATGGTATGGGCGCAGCAATCCATAGTAGAGTACATAAAAAACTGGATCCCAGGTATGGACACAGCCATCCGATGAGGATCAATGAATGGAATCAGGTATGGTCGCAGTCATCCGGTGAATGAGTCATGTAGTGATTATAATAATCCACAAAATGCAGCCTGGATCCTGACATACAAAATCCAGGGTCTGGCGCTCCAACTCAACCCGAACAATGTACAAGTTCAAGCATGTGAATATAGGAGTTGAAGTCGAACATGCGAGAACATCGTCTGATTACCAGTCAATGATGAAAACTGTTAACAGACGCAAGAGGTACCACCAATAATGACAATGGTCCTCAAGGTACTATAGGTACAATCCACGGTGTGCGAATTAGTGAGCTGGCGTCGAACACCCGCAGAATCATTCGATCAGAGGCCAATGATGAAAACCTCGCATCGAACACGAAGAACCTGCCATTGAGGCATGTAGGCTCTAAGGCACCTGAAGGGAGTCTCTAGGTCAACTTCCTGGATAATGAGCTGAAGTCGACAGGAAGTGACCTTGATCGAAGGTGGGCCATAATTTTTCCCACATCATCGCCACAAGACAGAGAGGGATAAAAACTTTTGTGTGAGGTATCAGAGGGAGGTTGAGTATTCTGCAGAGGTCAACTTCTCTTGAACATATCGGCGGCACGACAGCGGACTTGGCAGTATTTGATGTCAAATGATCAGGGGTCATGGTGCAGCGATGAGCAGATGAATGTCAAAGGATAAACCAAACCCACGGAGGAAGTGTGAAACAAGATGAGATGTCCCCACACAGACACGAATGCAGACAAGTGCCATGTTCAAGAGCGACATACTGCCGACACGACGATGATTACGGTTCCTTTATTCCCCCACCATTTCTGGCGAGTACCCCAGTTATTTTTAGATGGCAAGCTTGACGGGGATAGCATATGCTTGAGAGGCGTCATTACGACCAAGGAGTACTTTTCATAAATAGTGATTCTGATCTGAAAAAATAAAAAAGCAATCGAAACCACGTCGCTTCGTGACCGTTAATGAACCTGAAACGACAAGGGTCTGACAATCTTTTCGTTTTTACACGGTCGGAAAAGGGTTTAAAGACGACCGCCTCTCATTTACATTTAACGAGTCGAGAGGGCCAACCTGGCAATCTTTTCATCTTTAAACGGTCAGAAAAGGGCTGAAAGAAGACCTCCATTTTTATTCTCTTTAACGAGTCAAAAAGGGAAAAATACTTGGCAATCTTTTCATATTTTACGAGTAAGAAAAGAGCTTAAAGGTGACTCGGGTATGGGTTCATTTTTACACAAGCTTGAACCATGGAGAACTCTTCTTGGATTCGGTTTCATGTTTACACAAGCTTGAAACAAAAAACTATGCTTGTTATAAGTTTGTATTCCCCCAGTATAATGACGCAAAATGAGGTACATGCCCCCCAAGCTTCATGACATTCAACAAAGTGGATGGAATGAAGGTTCAGTCTCGAGATCTTGGAAAGACTTGACTTGTATTTTACGAGAGCTTAATCAAAAGACTCGATTTGGAAAGGGAGTTGTTTCATTTTTTAATGAGGTTGACACATTAAAAGAACTATCCTCATAACCCTTGTTTCATTGTTTAACGAGCTTGACACAAGATCAAGAACTATGCTCGACCAGACCTAGTTTCATTTTTTAAGGAGCTTGACGTAGGAAAGTGAACTATGCTCCGACTAGACCTAGTTTCATTTTTTAAGGAGCTTGACATAGGAAAACGAACCATGCTCCGTCCAGACCTAGTTTCATTTTTTAAAGAGCTTGACATAGGAAAGCGAACTATGTTCCGTTTGAACTTCATCATAATGAACAGGAAGTCGCTGCTTCCAAGAGTGTCACTCTCGGTGGAAGGACCACATCTTGGAAGTCAGGACCCAATGTCCCTAGGACACTATGCATGACGGCGGCATCACTGGATACAGGCACGGGGTAAGTAGCCACGTAGTTGACCTGCGACGGGGCAGATACAACCGATGGATAAAAGCCAAGAGGGGATGACAACTGCATAGGAGGCATCGAGGGACTAAAGAACAATAACTGATCTACAGTCATGATTCTTTCATCGTGTGGAAAGCAAACCACACAGAAAAGTGAAGAAACAAGTGCCCCCATGGCATAAACATAGTCACGACCAAGGACAAGACTGAAATCTAAAGCACCTTGGGTAACCAGTACGTCTATATATATGGTTTTTCCTCCCAAAGTAATAGGGAACTGTGGGAGGATCCCCAACGGTTGACTAGTTCCTCCATCAAACGCTAATAGATTCTGTGCGACCGGCACAAGCTGTGGGGAGCCCAAAGCTTGCCAAGTAGTAGAAGGCATAAAACTGACAGATGCACCCTCATCCAAGATAGTGCCAGGTACTGCCGTATCATAGGCATGTACTGTAATCTAGAAAGGCACATGAGAGGGAAGGCAACAGGTGGTCAAATGACTCCAGTCGAAGGAAACGACTGAACTACTTGGTGGGGGAATTGTATGATTGCCCCCATGCGCTAAAGGAACCGAATGAGGACTTTCGGGAGTAGCTGCGATAGGAGCGTCATTCTGAGACTCAGGAGGATCTGACGAGACGAGAAGAACATGAGCAGTAGAATCATGATGCTCCTCCGGAACAGAGTAATCAATAGGTTGTGAACCCAAGTCGATACTCTCTCCGACCAATGGTTGGTCTGGAGCAGGCTTGGCACAGCCATGTTCGGGAAGAGGAGGATGGACAAGAGAAGGATCAACATCAATCTCTTTGTCAACAGGGAGAGGGACTGAAGAGAGCCTCTGATAACCAACAGGAAGTTGGGGTGAAGAAGCTGTAAGACCTTCCAAAACAGCGGAAGCTTTATCCATGAGCAGACAAAGTTGAAGGGGATGATTGCCCTCACATAGTCTATAGGGGATTCGAATCTTCCCTTTCTTCTGAATGTTGTCAGTTGATAGGGTGGCATCACCATGAGCTTTAGAGGACGATGAGGGATGAGCCGGATCAAGAGACCATACTTCAAGGATCCTGGGAATGCCAGGACAATCACGAAGAAGGTGGTCATCCTTGCACAATCTACAAGGAAATTTGACCTTTCGTAGAGGAGCAGAGGGTGGCTCGACTTGAATTGGGTTTGGAGCAGTCACTGCACTTTTAGCCTCTCCCTTAGGAGACTTCTTCTTCTTCGTCTTCTTCTTCTTCTTTGTAGCCACCTGGTTACATGAATCCAGACTTTCACCAAGCGAAGTAGAAGATGAGGACGCAGAAACAGGCGAAGGAGGGGAGAGTTCGACCTTAGAATCAACATGATGTTGTTTGGGTGGAGGAACTTATTGACCAGAAGTTGAGACAATAGGGACCAGAGAGGTTGAGAACAACCAAACAAGCAACCCAACAGTTAACCCAGGAAGGGACAACGTTGCCATGTAAGGAGCACCAACATTTCCTAAAGGAGAGAAATGACTAGGATTCCCATTAGAGGGGATTCTTGGGTTGGTGAAATCTGGAAAAGTTTCCATTTAAAGCAGAAAGAACCCTACTCAAGCTAACACAAACAAGATCTAACAAGGTAAATGTAATCATGGTCGAATAATTTTAAGACATTAGGACACAACTTGACCTTTTCATGTTTTAAGAGTCGAGAAAAGGACAAAGACAACTCTAGTTGCCTTCGAATGTTTAATGAGCCCGAAGTGACAAATGCTCAGATGAGCCTTTTCATTTAAGGAGTTTGAAAAGGATCAAAAGTGACTACTCTGGAGGGCTAGGCAAAAAGGTTTACCAAACAAATCCGTAAAACTGCATATACACCTTGGCAGTCATATGAAAACCAAGGACTTCCCGTATGGCAGTCAATCTTCCCGAATGTTGTGTTCGGTGCGTTATGGCTTGTAAGGCAGTAGACACGGCTTCCTATGGATCAAGGAGGATAACCTAGTGGAGTCTCCCCATATATGCACGACGGTACGTGGGAGCACAAGTCCGTACTAGACCACAGTTGAATCACACAAGGAGGAATCACACAACCTTAATTTGAGAACAAAAGTGACTAGGTTTAACGACACCGGAGCACGTCTCTAGCCTAGACCTCTAGAATGTGAGCGTTATGTTCCAATGCGTTTTTAAGTTCATTCGATTTATTTTAAAGTTGA
>APFE031472427.1:130764-166886 GCA_000404065.3 Pinus taeda
TGGAAATTCACAAAGTTTTCTTTGAGATCACTAATCATTAATCAAAATGAAAAGCTTCTAATTCTCATTAACTAATACAAAGCAAAAGAGATTTTTCTTTTTTTTGATGGCAAAGTGCCTTAAACAAACTCTGAGAAATGATAATGGACAAATGTGGAAAAAACCAGTTGACCCCAAACAGCTGTGATCCGTGCCCGGGTAGTGAAAAGAAATCGAAGCAATGTCAATATTGGTTCAACAACAATCACTTAAACAACCAAGCAAAAGCAAGCAAAGAGGAAGGCTCAATCAAACCAATAGAAATCAGTAAAAGAACCTTTGCAAACGAGTAACCAAGCAAAGCTGATCCAACAAACTTGGAACAATAAAACTAGGTCACAAATCAAAAGCAAGATTCGCTCAACAAGACTCACAAGAAAGTGCTTCAATCTTGAGAAAATGAAAATCAAGTCATAGATCAAGTGAAAACAGTAGGGGATAGCAAGACCAATAGGCTCAGGAGGTAGAATTGAAGAAATTCAATTCTACAGGAATCAGCGCGGGTGGAACACAACAACAGTGTGCTGATAAGAAACTACGTGTAGCAACAATGCGATGTCAGCACGGAAGTACACGACTTAACCGCGATGGTTCGATTTTCAGAACCATCGCGACTGTTTTGTGTATTAACGCGATGATCAGGAAGTCACAGAAAGGGCTATACGATGGCAGCATGACTGTTTTATAATAAACCGCGATGAATCTAAAAAACGACCACAATCAAGCCAAAAACTCCCAAACCAAGGCAATCACTCTTTAAACAATCAAGGCACTTCCCAGACCAAACCAGGAAACCCAAAAAATAGAGAACTAATCCCCAAACTTTGAAAAGAGAGCGAAAATAAAACTCAAGGAAAAAATGAACAAGAAAAGGACAAAAGCTAGCTCCAAGCTGTTCAGTTCGTAAACCAAACCGGAGATTGACTAAAGTGGCTTTGATCTACTTCGCTAATGCAGAGAAATAGAGTTTCGAAGGCTACCTGGCCGTGCTTCAGGCTTCATCTAAAGTTTATAAATCAAACAACAAGGTAAAACTCCCCAGCGGAGTCACCAAATTGTTGTGTAGGTAAATCCCCTCTGCAGACAAAGGCGATACCACTAGCCAAATTGAGGTCTAGCAACAATCAAACAACGCTAACACGCAGGTTCCTAATTGCAAAATAAATGCCAAGATGAGAGCCTACCTCGAATCCAATGCTTATATTCGTAGAAGGGTCATCGCTTCTGTTCTTTTGCTTCAGCTGGTCACAATCCTCACGATCTCCGTGAACAGACACCTGCACATGAAAAGAACAAGACAAATACAAACATAAAATCTGGGAAATGCAACTATGTATCAGTCAGAAAGGATACAACTCAAACATCATAATAAAGACACATGAGTGGAACCATAATGATAGTCGTCTATTATTATTGATAAGACAAAAGAGAATACAACGAAGTTCTGACGTCAAATCCTCCTTTGGTTAGGTCTAGCCAGCAAGACCCTCAAGCATTCACCCTTGAAGGTAGATATCCCAAGACAAAACTCTCTCTCACACAATTTTACACAAGATGGAAACACTTCACAACCTTCCTTAAGCACTCTAGCAATCCCACACTCATCACACCAGCTACCTATCAAGCTCACACACTATCAGCAACACTCCAAACACCATAAGTTCCAAACTCCAAAACAAACTAGAAGCTCATGGCAATGGTGGAGGCTTAGATAGGAGAAGGAGTCTCCATGAATGGTGGGAGGATGAGCTTATCTCCAAGGAAGGTGGCCCAAATGACAAAACAAACATGCCAAAGAAGGGAGGGCGACATTTACAAGGCCAACAACCAGGTCTGGAGTCATTTGGAAGGCCGGCTGTTAAAACAAACTCGCCCAGACCAGATCATCACGGGTTAATAACTGCACTGGAGCACTGACATCGCTGTTGAATAACAAAGAAAGTCATTTCAACGCGATCAGATATAAGTAACGGACACGCTGTCACATGAAATTCGACCAGCGCGGGAATCACGTGTACTTCCGCGCTAGCAGCGCATTAGGTCTGTTTTGGAGCGCTCATCAGCGCGTTTATTTTTACAACAGTTGCGATGATAGAAGAACTTTGGCAAAGTGGGTCATTTATCAACATTAGAGAGCATGATCATGATTAATTTGGTCCCATGACACAGCAGGAAGACTAACAGGGAGACAGTGACAAATTACTGTGTGACAACACTCTTTGGAATCCCTGTGGCATTTTGTTTTGGTACAGTGATTTCTTATGTATTTGTGAATTTTCTTATGAATTATGTATGTCATTTTCCCTCTTATTTCTTCTCAGCTAAATCAAACAAGAGTGTAAGTAGAATACATTGAAATTGCAGTGATCTACTTGAAGTTTGCTTTAGTTTCTTGATGTTTTCAACTTTTTGGAGAGGATCCATGGTTTCTCTTGCCCTTTTCAACTCCTCCTCTGTCTAATCCCTCCATCTCATTTGATTTAGAGTGCCAAATTCAGTTGCCTACCTTGCCCCGTTGAGACCTCTGCAAGACTAAACCTCATTCCCTGCACCCAAAATCTGCCTTTCATTTGAGTCCACAAAAACATCCTTTTATCCAATCAAACTCTTTGCACCTATACCTAGCCTAAGATCAGTAATCAAATTAGTCATCTCAATCCCTTAGTGATCATAATTTGCTAAGATTGACCCGGAGAGAGCCCTCTCCTGACCTGGTAGGGCTAGCTACCAGGTTGAGCATGGTTTGATGTTGTCCCTGGATCCTACCTTTTCAGCCTGAGGTAAATCTAGGCTCTAACACCAACTAGGTCAAATTAACTTAGTTAACTCATACAAGTTGTCTTGTGATGTGGAATTACAATTTTATTCCTAATTTAATTCAAGGAAAAAATTAAATCAAGATTTTCTTGTTAGCATTTTCAACACTCCCTCTCAAAAATAAAGGGATTATCAGATACCCCAATCTTGCCTCTATGGAAATAAAATTTGCCTCTTGACAGTTCCTTAGTCAAGATATTTTCATCTTTTTTATCTATAGGAATGTACTCCAGCAACATGATTCTCCTCTTCACACAATCTCATAGATGGTGATACCATATGTCGATATGCTTGGACCGATAAAGAAAATCTAGATTCTCAGAGAGTTTGATACAACTATGATTGTCACAGTAAATCACTATAGGATCCATCTGCTAACCAAATAACCCAACAAGGATATTCCTCATCTAGATAGCCTCACAAGTTGCTTGACTACCAGCCATGTACTCTGATTCTGTCAAACTAAGTGCAACTGACCTCTGCTTCCCACTGTACCAAGAAATTGTTGCTGACCCAATACTAAAGATTCCCCCTAATGTTCTCTTCTTATCAAATGGGCTCCCTGCCCATTCTGCATCTGTGAATCTTTGTTGCTTCACTCCCTCTGTCTGTTTGTACCAAAGAACAAACTAAGTGGTTCCTCAGAGGTATCTCAACACATGTTTAGCTACCTTTCAATAGAGTTTGGTTGGATTAACCATTGCTTGACTAAGTTGGTCAACTGCAAAACATATGTCTGATCGTGTTTTCACCAAATACATAAGTGAACCCACAAGCTGCCTATAAATAGTAGCCTCCACTACTTCACCCGAAGTAGCATCTTCCTTCCTCCAATTTCCGCTAAAGGAGTCTCCATGGGTTTACTGCTCACCATGTGGAACTTATTCAGTATCTCATTGGCATACTTTCCCTGAGAAACAAACAACTCCTCATCTCCTTTCCACACTTCCATACCAAGGAAATAATGCATGATCCTCAGATCCTTCATCTCAAATTCTCTTACAAGATCCTCTTTGCAATATTTGACTAGCTTCTCATGGCCTGTTAGAATTAAATCATCGACATATAATACTATAATAAATAATTTACATTTAACCACAATATGGTAAAGGTTTGCATCTGCTTCACTTTTGGTGAAGCCGAACCAGGTGAATTAATTCTCAGTCCTTGTGTACCAGGCACGAGGTGCTTGTTTCAATACATATAGCACTCGCTTGAGTATGCACACATGTGACTCTCTATTGAAGGTCTCAAATCCTTCTAGCTACTCAATGTACACCTCTTCCTCAATCGCTCCATTGAGGAATGTTTCCTTCATATCCTTCTGATGTATCTTCCATCCCATCTGTGTTGAAAGTAATAGAATAGATATGATTGAAGAGTACCTTGCTACTAGAGAAAAGGTCTCCTGATCAATTCCCTCCACTTGAGAGAACCCTCTGGACACAAATTTGGCCTTGTGTTTCTCAACGCTCCCATTTGTTTCTTTCTTTACCTTGTAAATCCATTTGGAACTCACCACTGACTTGTCTGCTAGTCTTGGGACCTCTTCCCAAACACTATCTATGATAATGGAGTCATACTCCTCTACCATGGCATCAACCCATACTAGTTGCTGCATTGCTTCCTCGAATGAGGATGGCTCAATCTCTACACCAGGGAAAATTTTAGGGGCTAATATTCGTAGGTGGGCTAATATTCCATGCTTTTTCTATAAAAAAATCTTCAATTTCCATTTTTCTAAAAATTAATTTGCCCAATTTTTATGGTATAAAATTATTTTACCTTACAAATCAGCAATATTATATATTGATTAATATACAATAGCTAGAAATATAATTTTTTTTACAAAATTATCATCAAACATTTTAAAATTTGGATATTAAGGACTAGTAAGATTCACCAAAGTTTTTAAACTTTAAGATAAACTTCCGTACTTAAATTTTTTCCTGCTCTACACTCTCGCTCATCATAGCCATGCAACCATTGTACCGATCCAGTGACCTCCTCTACCTGCACTGTGATGTGGGTGCTCCCACATTCTCTCTAGCATCATGCATCAATCTATCGACTTCTCTGTTGTGTTTGCTTCCATCTCTAGAATTCTCTACATTAGTGGGTGTTTCCACTCTCTTCTCCTCTACATGTGGCTTCTCCACATCATCTTGAGGTTCTTCCTTGGAGCTAAAAGCTTCTCATCTGCATGTAACTGAATCTCTTGCTCAAGGGAACATCTCATGGCCTTCTCTTCATCAAAATTCACATCTCTACAAACCATTGTCACCTTGTGAGATGACAAGTACCCCCTATAGTTGTGAGGTGTATCAGTGTACCCCAAAAATATGCCCAACTCAACTATCGGTTCTCGTTTTTTCCTTGCATCCTTGGTAACATGATAGTAAACTAATGAACCAAAGATATTGAAGTGTGCCACATTTGGTTGCTTACCTGAAAAATCTTATTCTAGTGTACTCATCCCGAGAATCTGATGAGGACTCCTGTTCTTCACATATACAAATGTGTTGCATTATTGAGCCCACAAGTGAAACAATAAGCCCTGATCATGTAACATTGTCTATGAAACTCCCATAATACTTATGTTAATCCTTTCAACCACCCTATTTTTTTGTGGGTTATGGGGTGTTATTAATGCTCGTTGAATTCCTTCTGATGCACAGACGTTCTTGAATTCATTCGACACATATTTTCCATTGTTATTGCTCCTAAGAGCCTTCACTTTCCTACCAGTATCTTTCTCAACAAATTATTTAAATTCACAAAATTTAGAGAATGTTTAATTTGTCTTCTACATGAAGAAAATCCAACACTTACTTGAGAAATCATCTACAAATATTACATAATACCTATGCTTGGCCATGGAGGTTGTCGAGAACGGTCCACACACATCTGAGTGAACTCTTTCAAGGATCGTTTGCAATTGATTATCCTTATCATTAAAGGTATCTTTGGTGTACTTCCCCAATGTACACCCTTTACATGTATCTCTATGCTCTAGTTCACCCTTGGGAAGCCCTGTAGAAATCTACTACATGATCTTCAAAGCTCCATGGTGAAGATGGCCCAATCTTCTATGCCATAATTCATCGATGTCTCTACTCTACACCTTCTCTAATTTTGTGCTCAATGCTGCATAATATTTTATATCCAACTTGTAGAGTTTCTTCGCCTGAACCCCAATCCGCTTCACTTTCTTGAGGCTATGTGACGAAGGAAATCCTTTCCTTTTTTAAATATCACATGGTAGCCACGATCCTCCAACATAGAAACTAAAACTAAATTATTCTTCAGAACCAAAACATACATGACATATTTTAATGTAAGAGGAGAACTAGACTCCCTCTATAAAGTAATAGTATCGATGTAGATTATGCTATACCTTCCATTATCTCTTATCTCGATGTGCATCTGGAGGTCCTTCTCCTCCAAGTCATTGGAAAACTATTTGTTGCCTGACATATGGAATGAGGCTCCATTATCTAGATACCACACACTAACCATCATCGATGTCACCATGCAAGAAATGAGGGTGAAATCCAACTCGAATTATAAAGAAAAATATTCACCTACTACTCCTCCTGAGGGCTTCTTGTCGGCCTTCTTGTGCAGACACTTCGTGGCATAGTGTGACAACTCATGACAGTGAAAAAACTTAATCTTTGGCAAGTCCTTCTTCTCTCCACCCTGACTAGAATCTTCTTTGGGTTGGAATTTATTTCCTTTCCCTTTCTTCACCTTTCGAGCTAAGGCACATTTCTCCTCATCATCATGCTTGTATGAGGTTCCATCTCTATTTCTTCGCCTTATCTCTTGTTTCACCAAGTCAAACCACAAACACTCCCACTTTGGTAAATGCTCCATCCCATTTACTGAATCATGGTAGTGCCAGCTCTTGGGAAGACCTAGAAGTGTTAGGCTGACCAGATCATCTTCAAAAACTTTAATACCAACTTTCCTAGGCTCATTCTGACATTGGGTGAATATGCTTAAGTATTGTGGTATTGTGTTTCCCTTCTCCATCTTGATCTTCCAAATCTTGTCCTTCAGTGCGAACTTCCTATGGTCATTGTTGTTCTGGAACAAATCAATCAAGGCTTGCCACATTGCATATGGGGTATCCTTCCCATGGAGGTTCGAGACAATATGATCTTGAACTCATTCTAGTATGATCTTTATCACCTTTGTAACACATTTCTTCCAGTATGCCATATCCCTAGCATCTGTTGTTGGAGGCTTACAAATATCATTTTCTATGAATTCCTTCAGCCCGTTGTCTTTCAAAACTACCTCCATCTTGTCCTTCCAAGCAATATAGTTTGAACTACCCTCAAGGGAATATTCGAGTCTCAATCCATAGAATGACATCTTACTGGCTCTGAAGAATGTTACTGCAAATTCAATTTCATCTACAAAATAAAATCTCACATTCTCCTCTTCTAGAGTTATTTCTACTCTGATACCATGTAGAAATTCCTTGTAGATTCAAATTTCTTATGTAATTTTCTAAAACAAAAGACTTGAATCTACTCTACTCATCAGCAGAAACAATTAATTGATCAAGAAATCATGAAGCATACAAGAGAAAGCACTCAATAAACACATTACACAATGATTTCTTAGGGAAAGCCACAGCTAAAAACCATTGTTATCTATATATTGCATTAGTTGAAAACTATGAGAATATTACAATGATTTTATCAACCCTAAGCAACCTATACACTATATCTATCTGTCTCACAACTTACTAGACAATCCTAGGCCAATACTTAACCAATTTTCTACTTGCCCAAGTCCCTATTTCCTTGTGTTGTTTCCTTGGGAATTAGCCCCCTATTAATTAGGGAAATTCCTCAATATTAATCATGCAATCCTCATAGGCCTTCCTATGACTACATGCACCACCTGTACAATTCAAATGATTATACAACTAATAGTACACTGCCCTTGAACTCCAATTTCAACTGGGTAGCTCTTAGATCCGACATGCATGAGTTATTTATGAGGGAATCATCATTTAATTGGTTGAACACATATTGAAGAAACACCCCACTGTCTGACATCCCACTAGTTCCTCCATCAGTTGGAACTAATTTAACTAACTTTGACTTAGTTAAACTAAATTAATTAATTACAACTCAAAATAAATTCAACTAGGGATCCTATAAAGTAGGAGACACTCTACATTGATCAAGTTAGATCCACAACTCGAATTAACTAAGCCAAATAAGTCAAACTAACTTAGTTAACTCGTACAAATTTTCTTGTGATGTGTAATTACAATTTTATTCCTAATTTAATTCAAGGACAAAATTAAATCAAGATTTTCTTGTTGCATTTTCAACACAATATACAAGGGAGTAGGAGTCCCATTTGGAATACAACCCGACAGTCGTTTACATAAATATATGCCCTGGATTTAGTTGTTAGCATGAGAGAGAAGTGCATATGTCCTTTTAAATGAGAAAGAAAGTGTGCCTTGTAAATTTTCAATTGCAAATGTATCAATGTTCTCTTACTGCAAGGGGGGAATAAAGTGAGCCTCAAAGAGAGAAGTACTAGTACTACCCTAATGGAGACACACATGAATAAGAAATATGTGTCTAACATTAAGAAAAATAGTTCACATGGATGTGATGATCATTATAAACATTACAACACATTTCCAATAAGTTGATAAGTTGATCACTGAAGTCACCGAAATAGTTCAATTAATCGAGTACAGGTGAAATAAATCATGAACCTTAAACATTCAAAGAATAGTCTTAGAAACATCCACAATCCATGTGTGAAAATGTCTTTTCCTAGAAGTCTTCAATATTAAGCAAATGTTCTAAGTTACATAAATACAATGAACATCACTAGCTCCAATAGTGGAGTGTTGCTACTACTTTCTTCAAAAATTACTAACTTTGTCTCTCTAATGCCTTGTGGGAGAAGCCAAGGTTAAAATTCCTTTACATGAGAAATGAAGATTCTTTTATAACTTGAGGCATGACCTTTCACAGCCCCCATGACTCTTTAATTTTACACTCCTAATGACCTTTGGACTTATATAACCTTTGGACTTCCAAATGAGTTTTGGAATTACATATGACTTTTAGTATTACATGTCTTTTGGACTTCCATAACTCTTTTGTCCATACATGATAGTTGGTCTTCCACTTATTTGTCTTTACAATGATTACAACATTACAACATAACTTCCACATCATCATGTCATGAAAACATGACATGTCATTATATTTGATGACTGGGACTAATAGTGGCTGATGACATGGACTTTCTTTAGTGGTGACATAGATGCCACTTGTGTCATCATTATTCATGTTGTTTCGATCATTGATATCTTCACCCTGTTATAGACATATTTGGGCACATCAACCCCAAACTCATATGTCGATGATATTAGGGCTCATCAAACCCTAAAAGAGTTGTTTTATACCCTACAGAAGCTTAGTCATCTGAATGCATCATTCCCCAAAAGTTCCATCTCAGAAATCATCCAAAAAGTGCCTAAACTAAACCATATCTGAAAGCCCTGTGTTAGGGTGAGATGCATCTCACTTGCTACACTGTCTAAGTGAGATGCATTTCTATTTGGCCCTTTAGTAAGTGCGATGGGTGAGGTTGGACAAAATTCCAGTACAATTTGTGAGTTGGTTGCTCATGGAATCTTCTAGAAACTTCTCATGTGCCACTTGCCTCTCTGAATTCGCCCAAGGATGACCAAAGGAACTAGGAAACCATCTCCAATTGCCCTCTCTTGTGGAACTAATTTAAACAAATGGAATGGCATTCATCATCCCCATTTATGACTCACCCTCTTGCAATCATCTATAAAAGGATCTCCCATCCAAGAGATCAGAAGGCTGAATTACTCTGAGTTGTAAGGAAGTGCTACTAGTTTTAGTATTGAGGTGAGAGCATTGTGTCATTGTTGGTGTGTTCTTCCTGATTCATGAGGTGAAGAAGGCTTGAAGCTGGGAGGATGGCACTGGATCAGACTTCTTATGGGTTGTAATTCTCCTTGATATCAATAAATTTCTTCAAGATTTTTCCCAATTGATTGTGTTAACTGTAAATGCATTCATTTATTTATCATATTTCTGATTCTATGATGTTTATGCTACGATGGATCATTATGCTTTGACAGGTATTTGTTCTGTAGTTGTGCAGGTACTCTCCAACCGTGTTAAGTACGGGGAGGAGTTGCGGGATCAGCCAAAGGAGAGGTAGATCAAGCGAGGATTCAAGCAAAATTTACAGGTTGGTCTTTCATAATCTTTCTTACCTATCACTCATAGGAAAGATATTGAATTTCTTGACTGTTGTTTCTAGATTAGCCACCAAACCTAGATGGTTAGTCATTCGAAAAGACACTAATTTTCCCAGAAAAATATTGGTGACTCCACTGGGGAACAATGATTTTTTTTTTATATGTCTTGCTCTATGTTGGATTATATAAACTATAGACAGAGTCTGAAAGTAGCAAGGAAGCTTTCGAACCGCTTTTGTTATACAATTGCGTAGTAGATAAATGCTACTTCAGTCAATCTCTGGTTTAGTTTATATCTTGAGCATTTGATTTGAAAAAGCATCAAAATTCCCTTGTTGGCAGCTCAATAACCTCTTAGGACATTCTATCATACTTTGCTTATCATTGTTCATCAAAATAAAGCTTAATCCATTGAAAATTGCTACAAATTTGAGCCAAAAACACTTTAAAAAATCGCTCCCTCGACCATCTCACTGTCTTGAACTGTAAAGTGAGATGCATCTCAATTCCCGAATGGGAAAAGTTCTATGCATCACAGTTTATCCCTCTAGTAAGTGTGATGGATGACTGAAACTCAATTTTCCCATCTAGAAGATGAGGTTTTTAACTAGTTTTCATTCCAGTTTGGTTGCTTGCTGAATATGAACAATGTCTCATCACTGAAGCCAAATTACATCACTTAGATCAACCTCTATTTAGATTAGGATTAGTGAATGTTTTTGTGTATTTTTTTTTCATTTACAATCCATTGTCAAAAGTAGTGTTAATCGATTTGTCGTTTCGATAGAAAAAGTGTCATAAAATCTTCAATTTTCGTCAAAAAAGTGAAGTGTTGCAAAAGCCTCCTTCATAGCTTATCGATTAAACTATTTTGGTGCATTTTATTTGATTTGATTTCGTTCGAAGTGTCAAAAAGATATTTCTTCAAACTTGAAAGTGTCTTTTTGAGTCTTCCTTTCTCTTTTTGAAGAAAAATTGTCGAAAATTGTCATTTTGTGTGAAATAGTTTGAGTCATTGCTGCATTTAGTTTTCCTTCTTGGATCATTCACATTAAGGAGAGATGAAAACAAATACATTTGCATTTTATTATTTTGGTTTTATGAATGCTTGATAGGAATAGCTAGGGAAATTGCATTAGATGTGCTCTTTGCTCTTTGTCAAAGTTATGATTGCTCTATCCTTCAGTAGCTAAGGTTTTCATTGTTCAAACTAAATCAAAAGTTTGTTGATCATGATAGTTGAATTTTAGGAATTGTGAACATACATCATGTGGTGAACCTTCAAAGGCAAACTTTTAAGAAATATCAACTTAAAATTAACTTCAATGAACTTAACAAAACTTTGGAATCTAACGCAACACATTTAGAGGTCTAGGCTAGAGACGTGTTCTAGCATCATTAAACTTAGTGGCTATCATTTTCATTGAAGGTTGGGTGATTCCTCCTCTTTGATACAAAAAGTGCTAGCACGGACTTGTGCTCCCTGTACCATCGTGTATATATTAGGAGTCCACAATAGGCTTAAATCCTTTATCCATAGGAAACCGAGTCTGCCACCTTATCGATCGCAATGCACTGAACACAACATTTGGGAAGATTGACTGCCGTATGTAAAGTCCTTGATAATTTCTCTTTAATTTATCACCAAGGTGTATATTGTAGTTTTGTGATTGGTCTAGCAAACCCTCTTGTCTAGAGTCTCCAAAGTAGTCACTTTCGTTCCTTTTCAACTCTTTAAAATTAAAAGGATCATCTGAGCACCTGTCCTTTCAGGCTCATTAAAAATTTAAGGCAACTGGAGTCATCTTTAGCTTTTTCTCGATTCTTTAAAACTAAAAAAGAAAAGTTGCGTCTAAAGTGTCGTTAAAATTAATTGACTACGAATAAAATCCCTATTCCTTAGTTGATCTTAGGTTGAAACATATGGCCACAAATCTGGAGTCCACTGATCAAGGAATTCATTTTGATGGAAATCCTAGTCCTTTTCCTTCTTTTGGAAATATTGGTGCTCCATATATGGCTACATTGTCCCTTCCGGGATTTACCATTGGCTTGCCAATATGGTTTTTTTTGACCTCCTTGGTTCAAAATGTCATGATTTCTCCACAATCGAGTACACATCAAATTGGACAAAATAAACCTCCAGTTGATCCTAATGTTGACCCTTTGCCTTCTTCCTCATTTGTTTCTTCCTCCCCTTCTTCCTCTTCGCCTGGTGAAAGTATTGGTACTAGTAACCAAGTGGCTGAGAAGAAGAAGAAAGGGAAGAAGAAGAAGAAGAAGCAAATTCAATAGAGGGGAAACCAAGCAACCATTGCTCTAAATGCAACCACTAATGAGAAACCATCCGTTAAGCCACACAAAGTTTGATATCCATGAAAATTTTGTGTGGGAGACCATCTTCTTTGAAATTGTCCTGATATTCCTCGGATCTTGAAAGAATGGTGTTCTCGTTCACATCATCCATGTCATCAACCTCTGAAGACCATGTTGGTGACATACCATCAACTAGTGATAGTAAAATTCATGGAAAGAAGGGAAAAGTTAAGTTTACATGTAGGTTATGTGAAGGGAATCACCCCATTCACCTTTGTCCCTATCTGGATGAAGCCAAGAAATTGTTGGATAATCGTCCTACTTCACCACAGCAACTTCCATCTGGTTACAGTAAACTCTCCCTAAATCCTTCACTACTTGATGAACCAACTGACAAAAATCAGCCGTCGGTTGAACCCACTCTCTCTGAAAGTGAATCCTATGAGTCTATATCCAACCAAAATCAACAAATCGAGGTAACAGTTGACCCGATTTCACCTTTGGTAAATCGTACCTTTTCCGAAGAGAGTGAACACCATACCACTCAGGTTCTTTTTGTTTCTTCAGATTCAAATGAGCTTGGGGGTAATCCTATTGTTCCATGAAGACAAGAGGAAAATCCTCCTACTCTCATAACTCAAGGGGTTAATCCTCTCGTTTCTATGGTACCCCTTCCAAGTAGTCTAGTCACTTCCTTTGATTGGAATCGACTAGAAGGATTCCGCCTTCCTTCCTATGTGCCTTTCCAGATCATAGTATAGGTTTGTAAAATGATTGTATCTGGCACTATTATAGATGAAGGTGCATCAGTGAGTATCCTTTCCTCAACTTCTTGGCAGCACTTGGTTCGCCACCGCTTGTGCCCGTAACACAAAATATGTTGGGCTTTATAGGACGAACCAGTCGACCATTAGGGATCCTCCCTTAGTTACCTATTAATTTGGGAGGAAAAACCATTTATCTGAATGTGATGGTAGTCCCAAGCCCTTTATATTACAATTTACTTCTTGGGCACAACTATGTTTATGGCATGGGAGCTATTGTTTCAATACGCTTTCAAGTGATTTGTTTCCCGCATGAAGGAAAAATTGTCACCGTTGACCAGCTTTCATTTCCTTGTCCAAATATAGCTCCTAGTCAACCATCGTCCCTAAATGGTCCATTTATACCAATGGTATCATCCCTGCCATGGGTTAATTATGTGGCAACCTGTTCCACACCTACATCAACTGACACTCAATTCAGTGATATTGTACATCATGAACTGGGGGCATTGAAACCAGATCTCCCCTTCATGACCACTTATGAGTTGTGAAGGGTCTTCAAGGATGGTTCCTTGTCTTGTGTCAATCTCATTAAAAAATGAAACAAGAGTCTTCAAGGATCGTTCATTGTCTTGTGTCAACCTCATTAAAAAATGAAACAAGAGTTCGAGGATAGTTCTTTTACTGTATCAACTTTGTTAAAAAATGAAACAGGTCCACGAGGATAATTCCTGGTCTTGTGTCAACCTCGTTAAAAAAAATGAAACTAAGGTTATGGGGATAGTTCCTTATCTTGTGTTAACCTCATTAAAAAGTGAAACAAAAGGGTATGAGCAGAGTTCCTTGTCTTGTCTCAAGCTCATTAAAAAAATAAAAATTGAAACAAGGACCCCTGGAGCAAAGTTCCAAGTCGAGTATTTGAGTAGATCTCATAAAATCCTAGTCGAGTCTTTCACTTGATCTCGTAAAAGAACCTTCATTCCATCCACCTGATAACCACAAGTATTCTACTTAGGTGAATTTAATGAAACTTGGGGGGCATGCACTTGGTGGTAAAGATAAGTTTCCCTATAGGTTATGTGAAGGGAATCACCCCATTCACCTTTGTCTATCTGGACGAAGCCAAAGAGGTGTTGGATAACTGTCCTGCTTCATCGCAGTGAATTCCATCTGGTTATAGGAGACTGTCCCTTTCATCATGCTAGGGGCATGCAAACCATTTTCAAGAATAGTTTTTTCATTTTGAGCTTATGTAAAAATGAAACTAAATCTAAGCATAGTTTTTCATTTCAAGCTTGTGTAAACATGAAAATGAATCCAAACATAATTCCCTATGCTTGTCTAAAAATGAACCCATTTCCATTTTAACCCTCGTGATTACCATTTTATCATCCTTTTTTATCATATGAGCCTTGGTTGTTTCATTCCATCACCACCATCTCTTTGGCCGATCATATGCTTTCATTTGGTTGTTTTACCCTTTTTTGACGAACAGTTGCAATCAGTGGTCTTATTAGCCAGCCTATTCACATAATTCAACATGTTTTGAGAAGTTCCGACATCACTAGAACCAGTTGCTACCCTAGATACCACTCGTTCCTCAAAATGGAGTTGTCTTTAAACTCTTTTCAGACTCTCTAAATAAGAAAAGATTGTCGAGCACTTGTCTTTTCCAGCTCGTTAAAGTATTGGAAATGACATCTCTCTGGTATTATTTTATCCTTTTTTGGACTTGAGGAATTATTTTATGAAAAAGAACTTATAGATTTTTTCTTTTCTTCCCTTTTCAAACTCTCTAAACATGAAAAGGACCAAGTTATCTTTGTCATTAAACTTGTTAAAATATCATAATAGCGACAAACTTGTCCATGTATACAAGACCGAGTTTCATCGTCTCTACAATTGTTAAAACATCAAATAGCGATGGGTTTGCTTGAAGGGAAAATTATAGAACAAGCATATGTTATGTTCCTCAAGCTTGATAAAAAATAAAGAGGTACTGGTCAACAATGACTGGGGAAAATGGGGAAAAGTCTTGAAGAATTTATGGTAGCAAGTTGCTCTTGAACATGACACTTTCACTTCATCTCCGTGATTGAGTTGGGTTGGGTTATTCCGTTCACTGGTCATCATACCATTGGTCTTTCATACCATACATATTTTGGGGTTAATGCTACCAATTCATCTAAATGTCACTGATATGTTCAAGAGAAGTCATCCAGTTAATGTCTCAATACACTGCAATACCTCCAACCTTCATTTTTCATGACCACCATTATTGGACCTTGTGTCGTCAGTTCGTTTTCACCTCTAGAAATAATTTGCTTCGTTTCATGTCATAGATGTGGGATACATCAAGGCCCTCCTACGATGATTCACTTCTTGTCGACATCAGCTCATTATCCAAGAAGTTGACTTAGAAACACCCTTCCAGTGCTTTGAAGCTTGTTTACATCAATGGCAAGTTTCTCTCTTCCCGCGACAGGTTGACATCAATGGCCTTTGACCGAAAGATTTTACGTGGTGTTTGACATTGGATCATGTATTCACACCACGTGAAATGTACTGGAGTACCTTGAGGATCATTATCATTATCAGTGATCCCTCTCGTGTCTGTTAACATCTCACATCATTGGCTGGTAATCAGGCAATGTCTTTCCATGTTAAACCTTAGAACATCTCTTCACATGGTTTGACTTGTACATCAAGCAAAGATTGAACAAGTTTGAAGACCCCAGATCTAGTTTCATCCATTCGAGCTGCGATATATTCAAGGATACAAAAACATCAAATGTACAAAGGCTCTACACAAATGGTCATCCTAATCATGGATTATGACTCTATATCTGTAGAATCACAAGTTTGTATCTACAAACGACTCTCTGATCTATATACATGAAATGAAAATTTATAAAGCTGAGCATGGGAATGCCTCCCTTAGCTAGTTCATGGAAAATCATATTATCATGATGTACTGTATTGTAATTTATGCAGATCACCTTCCAATTCGAAACTTTTGATCCTCATGATAAAGCATTGCACCCGACATGAACATTTATGACCTCATGCTTTAGGGGGGAACTTTTATAGACATATTTGGGCACATCAACCCCAAACTCATATGTCAATGATATTAGGGCTCATCAACCCCTAAAAGAGTTGTATTATACCCTAAAAAATCTTATTCATTTGAATGCCTCATTCCCCAAAAGTTCCATCTCAGAAATCATCCAGAAAGTGCCTAAACTAAACCATATCTGAAAGCCCTATGTTAGGGTGAGATGCATCTTACCTACTACACTGTCTAAGTGAGATGCATTGCAATTTGGCCCTTTAGTAAGTGCGATGGGTGAGGTTGGACAAAATTCTGGAACAATTTGTGAGTTGGTTGCTTATGGAATCTTCTAGAAACTTCTCTTGTGCAACTTGCCTCTCTGAATTCGCCCAAGGATGACCAAAGGAACTAGGAAACCATCTCCAATTCCCCTCTCTTGTGGAACTAATTTCAACAAATGGAATGGAATTCATCATCCCCATTGATGACTCACCCTCTTGCAATCATCTATAAAAGGATCTCCCATCCAAGAGATTAGAAGGTTGAATTATTCTGAGTTGTAAGGAAGTGTTGCTAGTTTTAGTATTGAGGTGAGAGCATTGTGTCATTGTTGGTGTGTTCTTGTTGATTCATGAGGTGAATAAGGCTTGAAGTTGGGAGGATGGCGCTGGATCAGACTTCTTATGGGTTGTAATTCTTCTTAATATCAATAAAGTTCTTCAAGATTTTTCCCAATTGTTTGTGTTAACTGTAAATGCATTCATTTGTTTATCATATTTCTAATTCTATGATGTTTATGCTATGATGGATCATTATTATTTGACAAGTCTTTATTTCTGTAGCTATGCAGGTACTCTCCAAGCATGTTAAGTACAAGGAGGAGTTACGGGATCAGCCAAAGGAGAGGGAGATCAAGCGAGGATTCAAGCGAAAGTTATAGGTTGGTCTTTCATAATCTCTTTCTTATCTGTCACTCATAGGAAAGATATTGAATTTCTTTGACTGTTGTTTCTAGGTTAGCCACCAAACCTAGAGGGTTAGTCATTCGAAAAGACACTAATTTTCCTAGAAACACACCCTCCAAAGGCTATTTGATATAATGGAGTCTTCAAGGTGTTTTGATCATCAAGATTTCATTGCATTCTTTGTTATTTCAATTCTTCCTTTATTTGTTCTCTTTGCTTGATCTTCCTCATGTGCGATTTCCATGTTATTATTGAAACACTTATATCCGTAATCACTCATGAAAAGCAACCATTAGTCTAAAAATTTCCTATTCTACCATGTTTTATGCATATTTTTTGTTCATGCCTTATCAATGTGCCTAAATGGGACAAGGAGAGCTTTTGGGCACATGGGCGCACTTCAAAAGGCTTCAAGGCCGAGAGGTAAAGGCTTCGGGGCTTCGACATGCACTCATGTGCTCAAGAGAAAGAGGCAATTGAGGCAGGGCACGTGGAAACAGTTGTGGGTTGAGTTACTAGTCCTAGAAGCCCTGGTTGGAACAATTATTTTAGAGCCCCGGACAACATGTGTAGAGACCAATCTGGTGATGGTTATTGATGTCTGACCATGAGGTGGAATCATTGGCTAAGGTTTGAGGTTGTTTGGCTTCTAGAAGCCTTGGTTTCATGATTGAGTTTCTTTATGAGTTCCCACTTTCATGCTTGGAATATGGAAGAGGGGTGATTGGTTGAAAGAAAGATTTAGTTTAGCCAATCTATGGTTAGGTGGTATGTGGAAGTCCCAGACCTAGTTTCATTTTTCATATTTTAATAAGAGATTCTTTCCTCTTGTATTCAATGGGTAAATATACTTGTTCATATGTGGTTTTTATGGTTGTTATATCTTTGATATTTCTGTTGAATATATGTTGGTTAAGAGGGTGTTTTACGACAATCTTGATGTATGGCTCTCATCATGTTTTGATTAAAAAATGAATGAAAAATGAATATATGACCTAACAAATGATAATGCAGTTATTGTAATAAGGCATCAATGCTTCCTTATGAATCTTAGATAAGTATGAGACCCTATGCTCAGATCTATTGGTATGACTTGTAGATTATATATTTTTGATATGTTTGATGAAATTCTTGTCATAACATGTATGGTTCCATTCAATTCATTGATAAAATGTTTGAATTATTACTCTTATTTCAATTTTATTAGTCATTTCTGAATTTTTCATGAAGTTCTAGGCAGTGGCCTGAGTCCTAGCCCTGAAAAAATCCATAGGCACATGGATTCCTTGTTCTGGGAGTGACTGGAGGGTCCCAGTCACATGCATGCCTTGTCATGGGAGCAACTAAGGCTCTAGGACAGTGAAATATCAAGTTGTCTTAGGGGTTTGTCACCTAGAAGGGTTGATTGGATCCTGAAGGTTATGTAGCATGTGTGGAAGGTCAAACTGGTTTTTTTTGTAGGTTCCACTTCCTTAACTATACATGGAGAATTGAATCACATCATAGTAGCCTCTCATCACATGTTTATCCCCCACGGATCAAATAAATTGGGTAAATGTGGGAGGAGGTTGTTACAATGAACAAGTAAACAAAGAAATAGACGAGTTGTTATTGGTAAAGAATTGTCTTTTAGTGTCTTCACTAGCAAACCAATTAAAGAAAATATTAAGAAACACCATGTGGAGCTCACGAAGCAAAAAATAATGTTGAATTCCTTCTTAGTCTCCTTAAAGAAAGAAGTTTCGACTCTCTCTCAGAACAATTCAAAATACCACATCATCATGGATTGACTGTTATGTAAAAATATTAAATGATTACGCCATATTATCAAATATGGCTAGTTTATCTTCAAGTAGTTCTTAAGGTCTTAGTTGGAGATCTAATCACTTTGTAGTGATTGTTAGTTTAGTTTTCAAGAGTTTTTCACATTGTTTACTTTAATTATATTTCTAAATCATGAGAATCTTATGAGTTGTAACTACCCTAGAGAATCCCAATATTCTTGAGAGGTAAATACTAATATAGCCTATAAACAATTGTAAGATTTGTTTAGGACTTGAATTTTTTGAAATCCTTGCAGATTAAAGATAGGAAGGTAGTGTATCTTGTATTTACTTATATATAATATTGAGAAACCTAGAAGGCCATTACTAAAATCATAACAGGGCATACATTGTGTTTTTTTCTTTAGACTATTCTTTAGTGAATTCATTTACATGTGCATTCCATGAGATTTATTATTTCTAGCTAATAGACAACTTTGTGAACTAGGTAGTTCTTTCTTGCATGGTTACTCTTTCTACATTTAAGCTTCTTCAATGAGCACCTATTAGACAAAAATATAACTATTTTTTATTTTCTCTACTAAATTGAACATTCAATGTTATCAAGGATATCAACTAATTGTTTCCCTGACTTAAAATTTGTGATGCTTATGCACTCATTACTTCTTATTCCCATATATCATTCTAATATTAGATAGTTTAGACTAGTTTCATTTTCACAATTAGATAATTGTTAGGTTAGCTATTGCATCTTTCTGCTATGATGATCATTCAATATCTTGTAGCATTCAAAGAAAAAACCAAACATTGTAATCGAGCCATAATTCGAATGGGTCTCTTAACCCAAATGATGCGAGGTCTTATTGGGATCTCACATCGAACATAAACCCTTATGACCATTGGTTGGTAATTCATCCTTATCAATATAATCACAAGACTAGTCAAAGATTATTCCTATAAACTATTATAAGTTGCTTCTAACTAAGCCACTTCTAAACAATGTGGATTCAATTAATTTCATTACCAAACACGTTCCCTCTCTCATGGGACTAGACAAAATTATGCATTAATGCAACAAATATCTATGGAGGAAGTTGAGAAAGTTTTCATGGACATGCTAAAAAACAAGTCCCTTGAACCCAGATTCATTCACCTCTAATTTCTACCATTCATGTTGGCCTTTTCTGGGATATGAAATTTGAGAGTTTGTAGAAGATTCCAAAAGAACAACTTATGTTCTACCAACCCTCTGCCACTTTCTTGTACCTAGATCCAAATAAGCGCAAGACATATGACTCTAGCGGATTATGTCTTATTTCCCTATGCAATATCATCTAAAATACCATCTCCAAGGTAATATCCAATAGGCTGAAACTAATTTTTCCATATCTCATCTCTACAGAGCAATTGGGATACATGGAAGGAAGACAAATATTGAATGGCATCATAGTAGCACACGAGGTAATTCAATCACTAAAAAAATTGAAAAAACAACTATGGTCATCAAGCTTTATCTATCGAAGGCCTTTGATCAATTAAGCTAGCCTTTCCTTCACAAGTTTCATCTCACTTTTAGTTTCTCCATCACCTGAGCCACTTGAATTTACTCTCTAATTTTTATTATTTTCTTCTCAATCTTGGTCAATCATTCTGCCTCTTCTGCCTTCAACCCATCAAGAGGAATTAGGTAGGGAGATCCCCTTTCTCCCTTCCTAATGTATTTGAAGGCCTTAGCAGAGTTATAAAGATGATTGTAGAAAATATGAAAATCAAAGGGGTTCAATTGTTTAAGGAAGTTTGGCTAGAAACCCTTCAACAATTTGTCAAGAACACAATGCTAATGGGTTTCCTCATGGTCAAAGTGACCATATCGTTTCACGAAGTTGTAGAATATTTTATGAAAACCTCTAGAACAAAGATCGAGGGAAAGAAAATGGGTTTTGATATCTTGGAAAAAACTTCGCTTCCCTAAGGCCTAGGGAAGGCTTAGATTTCAAGATCCAAATATAATCAACAGTATCTTTGGATCCAAAACATGGTTAAGATGGCTTCAAGGGGGAGGATAAATTTGATGTCAAATTTGGAACAAAATATGCAGTGACCTTATACCAGGAAAACAACGTGTTGTATCACAATAGTTCCCTTCTCGTTCATATATTTTTAATCTAGCATGCTAAGGAAAGTACTTTTTTAAGAACATATTTTTAGGAGGTTCATGATGGTAAGTGTTGTAGCTCCTAGAGAAAACCCTCGGGTTGAGGAAAGGCTCAGTGCTTAGGACATCTTAGAGGAGTCCTTTGAGGATTTGCAGAGATTTGTATTTCACTCCATACTTAATATAATTAGGAATAGATTGATTAAAAACATTGTTCAATCACCCTTCAATGAGGTAGGCTTAAACATACACATATGTATATGTAGATAGATATTCTCATCCCAAGGATAAATGTCCTGATATGGTGGCCGACACATAGAAAAATGCAACTTAATATTTGTCATTGTGGTAAAAATGGAGAGAGAGAAAGTAACGAAAAGAATTTAATACATAGGGATGGAGAACACAGAATCCTAAGCAACAAATCCCAACAGTACTATGGAAGAATCAGGAGATGTAAGTTCAGAAATTTTGGAGTGCATTTAAGGCTTCTAGTTCTATATTTTCATGAGTATATTCCGTCACAAAATAGCATTGGTAAATTTGTGATCTCACAGGTACTGTTGGCTACAATATAATGCAAGTAAATATGTAATTACACTCGTATCATTGCCACCCTATAACATAAGTAAATCCATAATTTCAAAGTGAAACTAGTAGCTTCTTTACATAATTTTAGAGGAAGATAAGCATACATGAAATGATAAACAAAAGGGTAATGTGGAGCTATAAAAAGGGTCTCTTTCACCTCTAATTACCTCACATTAATATGTCAATCCGGGAACGTTTTGTTATTTCAAAGAGTGTCTCAGTCTGAGGCTATCATTTGCCAGAGTAATGCTAGTAGCACAATGTTTGAAAATACAAGAGTAAACGGGTGCTTGTTTACAGCTAACTACTTCGAAAGATTAAACCACAAATTCAGAAAACTAAGTAATTTATCAGTCAAGGGTTCGGTAGCAATAACCCATCCCTTTGGAAACTGATGGAAAAGGAAACCAGAGAACAGATTGTGGATCTGGGAGCCGGACAATAGATGTCAATGCTCACTATAGCCTGAGATCGTTCTTCACACCAAAATAACAAATGACAAGAAATGAAACGGCAGATAAGAAATGGAACAACAATTAAGAAACAGAACAACAAATCTGAAATGGAACAATAAACCTGAAATGGAACAGCAAACCTGAAATGGAACAGCAGTTAAGAAATAGAACAACAACTAAATCTAACAAGAAGTAACACCTTAGTCTATAAGATCAAATGTGCTAATCGTAATCTACAGGAATCAAACGAAAATCCTTCACTCTTAAGGGCGGATTGACTAACACACTAAAATGGAACAACACTGATTACTGATGAATTATAGAACAACACTTGAAAACCATATATACACACAACACACTTAAATAGTAATCTGATCCAGTTATCAATCTCAGTTAGAAAGAGTACGACTGCATTTCAAAATAGAACAACATTGTTTATAAATCCAACAATCGCAAAGAACATAACTTCCAAGATGAATTCCATAATGTTAATGAACAAGTGCAAAGCACAAAGGCTCTGTAATGGAATAGCAACAATATTCTGTAAAGACTAGTAGTATTATATCAACACCTGAAAGAACAATAATATGATGCAGAGTCAATACAATAGTTTTGTCTTTAGAAACCTTAATAAATTAAACATAACAGAGCATGTGATGTAAACTTACAAAACACATCAGATTACCAAATAATGTCGATAAGCAAACCACGCAAAAACCAAACGTAATGCTACAAGAGCAAGAGTCCTCCAAGGTTGGGCCCTTAGCCTCCAGGGGTACACCGCTTGAAGTTATTCCAGAATCAAAGATGAAATAATAACCAAGTTTGTATTAATGCATAAAGTGAAATTACAATAGATCAGTTCTTAACGAGACTCGATGATCAAAGTTTTGATCTTAAAGGAAATTTCATAAACATAACAACATCTAACTCTCTTCTCGAGCTAACAGTGCTGCCCCTTTTATAAGGGTGAAGGCGGAGATATCTAAGTGCAGAAATAGGTAAAACACCGATCTCTCAGGATCAAGGATCCGGAGGGATTTGCCAAACCATTAGTCCTCAGTCATCTCTTTTCTTTCCTGTGCTGAGCCAATATCTCCACTTCCTTTCCAGGGCTGATTCGCTTTGATTTGCTTTGCCTTGTTTGCATACGGTCTCCCGTCAAAGGGACAATGGTTAACCCGTCCTTGTCCTTTCCTTTGGAATGGTTAACCCGTCCTTGTCCTTTCCTTTGGAATGGTTAACCCGTCCTTGTCCTTTCCTTTGGAACAGTTAACCCGTCCTTGTCCTTTCCTTTGGAACGGAAACTTCTCATTTTTCCTTCTTCCTGCATAAGGAAATGAAAATTGTCAGTGTTTTCGTCTTGCATATTACTCTCACATGTTTTATTACAATTCTTTATCATTTTCCGAGTTCATGATGAAAAAAGGTTTATAAGTTCTAATGAAAAGATGCTGAAATAATTACCAAAAACATACCTTCTTTAGTACTCCACACACCCCCCTGCTTACCCTTTTTCATGCCCTCATGAAAACATTGTAGTTGACGTGTAAGGCAGTGAATGAGTAGACTGGAGATGGAATCTCATGTAAAGGCCTACAACCATGATGCGTAACTAGGTATTAAAATAAATGGCCTGTTTGACCCTCAGGCATCTCATACAGGGCTTGGTATCCGGGTGCAGGGTGCCAAATAATTGGACTCCGGAACCTATATCCTAACCAGGATGGCCCTGCCCTCAAAATGACTTCGCCATAGAGGTGCAAGCGGTTGGCAGCTAATTTAAAATTTTCATACTTAAATGGTTTCCTAAGCTGGATATTCGGATTAGAGATTTGATACTGAAATTTAGCCGCATCAATGGCAGGATCTTTGATAGAGAAAAAGTATTCTAATCCCTGTCAAATGATTGCCTCATGCATGGGTCCTAATGCTTCAATTACACCTGGAGTCTTCATGAGGTTTCTATGTTTTCTCCACAACTATACTGGATCCCTAGGCTCAGCTCTTATCCACAAATCTAATCCATTTTCTTGTCTTTGGAAAGCATTATAGGCTTTAAGCCATTTAATTTGATTAACCCCAAATGAAATAAATGTCTGTAATTGGATATCCCCAACAAAAGGGCCAGGGTTCAGCTCGGTCTCTTGGTCTAATACAAGGTTATGCAAATAAAACTCACACAGTAGTCTTTGAACTTTTACCCCGTAGTGCTTACAACAGTATATAAAATCATCGATGGTGCTAATTTGTATGGGAGCACCTGCTTTAACAGCCTTTATTTTCAATTGCAAATATCATTCCATTAAAAACAAGGCATAATTCTTAGCAAGGGCTCTACATGCTAGGACTTCATTGTATAAAGAACATAAGGTATCTATCTGCTTGATAACTATATCTAATCTACGAGTTACCTTCGCGAATTTTTCTTCTTCACTTCACCACCCTTCAAAGGCTTGGCTTTCAGATAGATTAACGTTCCTAAGCTGCTGCTGTAGCTCTTCATACTTTTCTCGAGGGACTGTTTGCTCTCTAAGATTTTCTATTGCTTGCTGAGCTTGCTTCAAACCCTTTCGTAGGGTTACTGTTTTCGGATCTCTTTTCCATGCAACAGTGGAGGCCGGGAGTTTTACCTGAACTTTCCTGTTGCGTTGTTTTGAGTTCATGACTCTTATCACTCTAGAAGGTGGTGTATCCATCTAAATTTCCTTATTGTGGGTCAACATATCATCCATTTCTATCTTAACATGGATATCAGTCCATTGCTGTTCCTTTTCAATTGGAACAACAGTCTGCTTCTCAACATCATTTGGAACAGCAGCCTAGTTTTCGACAGGGTTTTGAACAACAGGATGGAGTCTGGTCCTCCGCCCCTTTGTCTTGAGGGGTTTTGCTGGAGTGGTTGCATTTTTCCTTCCTGAAGTCCTTTTTACCCTTTGCCTTGCTTTTAGAATCCTAATCTGCTGGTGGAGCTGAACTATTATATTCAGTAGTCTCTGCTGTTCCTTTCGCAATTCCTTAATTTCTGCAATTTGCTTAGAAGGAACAACAGGCTGTTCACTATGGCCTGGACTGTGACTAATTCCCTGATTTTCTCTTTGGGGTGCTTCTTCATTGCTCTGCTCTGGTCATTCCAGGGCAAGAACCCTAACTGGTTCTGTTATTTCTTGGGGGACCTCCTTTTCTGCCCCCCTTTCCTCTGGAATTTCTTCTGGTGTCATCTGGCTAGGAACGGATTGTTCCTATTCAGCATCTCCTGTCATATTTTCATCATGAACAGGCAGATTCTCTTCTTCTGCCTCCTTTGCATGTGATTCTTCAGGCACATTTTCCTCCTGAGGTTTCTCTTTGGCATGGAGGTCTGATGGACTGGAAGGTTGGCCATATTCGCCCATATTGGCCAAAACTTTGGCCAATTCATCTTCTCCCAATGGGTCCTGCAATGGTCTACCTTCCTGCTGTTCTGTTTCCTCCTCTTGCTCAGATTGCTCGGCTTCTTCTTCTTTTTCTCCTTCCTCTTCTTCCTGCATTCCTTTCTCATCGTCTTCCCCTTATAATCGTGGGGGTTGCTCATCTTTTATCTCTACCGGTTGGCTGGTGTTTTCTTGGGGCTTCTCCAGCCTCCCTCATAGCCGTGCTAGCCGGACCGATTTCCTTCGTTTTTCTGGACGCTCGGGTGTACTGGTGGCATGCTTAAATTTTGGGGATGGTGTGGTCAATCCTCCATTTATCATGGAAATTAGGTCTTCCCAGCTGCACTACTACTGGGTAAGGCTATGACTGACTATTAACCGAATCAACCCATGATGACTAACAACTGACTCTACATGCTCTGCCTTTTTTATGCTCCGTGCAACATCATGAAGTAATGAATTCAAAAATTCAAGTAAATTTATAGAGCATTTTTGCTTTAGTACAGCTAAGATTTTAAGATGTTGTGGTCTTACCACATCTTTTCTGCCTTCACATGTGAAGTAGCTTTGAATGGTCTTCGCCAATTCTGCCCACGACTCTCCTAGTGCTGCTAGTAGAACCCCCTTTCCTCTAATTGTCAGGCTCTAGCCTTCATCTTGGAAGATTTCTATAATCTTCTGCAATCTCTCCTTCTTTAACGTCCATACAGGTCCAGCGGCTGGCAGTCCCGAGACTTCTGCGATTATGTCGTCAGTGATTGCTATGCGTCTCCCGCTCACTGTGGAGTGATCCTCTTGCAAGTTTTGTAAGAATTCAATTGCCACAGTCTCGTTAGAATCCTACAAGCGGTTGAGATAAGTCAGCCACCCTGCTCTTGCCAGGATTTCCCCGGCAGCAGCAGAGATTGTTAACACCTGCGGTTCTCTCCGAATCGATCTTCATCCCATGTTTATGGTTTCGTTGTAAACTCTCAATGGAACGACAGCTGTTCACGCTGTTAAAACACAGAGAGGCTGACAAACGCAAGACTCGCTCAAAATCTAATGTTTCAGAGTATACAATGGAAATGGCTTATGAATAGCAAGTCATGTAGAAAAAATAAAAAAATAGTATACTGTTGAGCCGTGCTATACCCCAGTACATAGCTTCTCAAATAGTGATCTGACATGTAATCCAGGGAATGATGAGGTTAACCTCCCCCCTGCAATGTGATAGGCCGTTCCGGCCATCAAATAAAGGGGTGGCGCCCATTCTAAAACAGAGTCCTTAAGGAACAACATATGGGAATATGCCATGTTTACAAAAGCAGCAAATTACCGAAATCGAGGCGTAGAGTTGGGTTGCTTAATACGTAAGAGACTGCGGTGATATGATGCGAGGCTGGGGATAGGAAATCTGCCGTGGATACATAATCTCATGCGGTCATTGTCAATTGTACTGTCATGATTGGTGATAATAGATATTCATGCATTGTATGGTTTGGGAAATAATATATAATTGATTACTAAGGCATAATAAATAGAAGGGTGCTAATAACTACCTATTGGTGTAAATAATGTGACTTCATTACCATTAACAGTGCTCTGCTGCCGACAGGTGTCCATAACCTTGGAAGAGTTGTTTATTTCACCCATGGAACCATGATCCTTTGTGTATGCTTAGGAAATGTTGTGTGATGTCAAAATGTAGGCCATTATGCTGGCTTGGTGACCAGTTAGCCATAAGGCCATTCACGAGGAAGGAGCGAAAGGTGGGCAGGCCGGCTCGTGATGAGACCTCCTGTTCCAAGGGTTCTTTATTTGATATACCTTTTGGACCATATCCCTGGTGTGGTGGCCATAGTGGGAATGCCACTTCACTTTCGTCCTCATGATCATGGTAGGCTGGCTCTTGATGGGACCCCCTATCCTGGATTTGACAACTTATAAGTCATTAAGACATCATTGTTTGCTCTTTTTTCTTTCTTTTTCATAAAGTAATTTCCCTATTTATACACAAAGGGTGGTTCAACACTCCTTGAGAGTAGGAATGGTGGAAGAAGTCTTAACATCTCAATAGGAAGATATAAATCCTTTGCTCTTATTCCTGAATAATAATCAAAGAGGATTAAAAGGGAACAACATGATAAAGATAACCAATCAAAGTAGAATCAGTAGAACAATGACAACAAAAGATAATGAATAAGCGTGTCCTTCCTTCTGTCCTCTTACCAATTCAGAGCAATTCCTTATAAGCGATTTTATGATTCACTAATTTCAGTATGTTGTGATTTTGTATCCATTGCATAAGTGAATAGCTGTATTCTAAAAGACTTGAAAGAACAGGGACAATAAGCATCCTTAATTTAGAGCAGCAAGGGGAACAAGCTGTTTCAAAAAGGGAGAGCAAAAGAATGCAAGTGGTGTTCCTTTTGGAGAAAAGAACAACAAAAGACCACAGATGCTATTCCTTTGGAAAAGGAACAACAGAAAACGCAAATGCCGTTCCTTTGAAAAAGGAACAACAAAAATCAAAAACACTGTTTAAATAATTATACTAATTGAAGCGATTCAAGTGGTTAAAGAAGTGGCAGACCCCCAAACTACAAAATTAGCTGAAATTTGTCTTCGCTCCACCTTCTTCTCCTTCCAAGGTGAAATATTTGAACAAACTTCGGGAGTTGCTATGGGATCACCTCTTTCACCGATCATAGCAAATCTCTTCATGGAAAAATTCGAGAAGAAGGCTCTAGATACATACCCATTAAAACCTAAATCTTGGGTTAGGTTTGTGGATGACACCAGTGTCAACTGGCCTCATGGTGATAATGAACTTAATAAGTTTTTAAACCATCTTAATAGCATATCTGAGGACATCAAATTTACGATGGAGATAGAAGAGAATAACTGCATACCATTCTTGGACATTCTCCTCATAAGAAGAAATGATGGTTCCATAGGTCATAAAGTATTTAGAAAGAAAGCTCATACCGATAACTACCTACATGCTGATTCACACCACCACCCAACACAAAAGATGGGGGTGCTGCAGACCCTCTTCACTAGAGCTTGTAGAATCTCAGATGAAAACCATACCGATGATGAGATTACTTACCTAAAAAGAACATTTGCCAACTTAGGATACAACAATAAAAGCATATTCAAATCCATTCAAAAGGCCAAGTCTAAAAATAAAAATAATACAAACAAGTCGAAAGACACCTTGACTTCTAATGCCTACCATCCATACATTCAAGGAGTCACTGACAAGATAGCTAAAATCCTCAAAAAGAAAGATATAAAGACTTCATTTAAACCCTGGTCAACCATCAAACAAAGAATGAAATCAGTAAAGGACAACCAAGAACAATTTCAACAGAAAGGGGTGTATATCATCAAGTGCTCGTGTGGGGATCAATATATAGGGGAAACGGGTAGGTCTGTGAGGATTAGGCTAAAAGAGCATAGTGCAGATATCCGTAATGAAAGAACCCGCTCTTCAGCCTTGGCTGAGCATGTAGGTAAAACTAATCACCATATATGCCTTGAAGACACTAAAGTCATTGCTAATGAAGAACACCATTTCAAGCGGAAAGTTAGAGAAGCTATAGAAATCATAAAACACCCGCGCAACCTTAATAGGGATGGAGGCTTGGAAATTAGCAAAAAATGGAACTCTTTGCTCACCCCCCACGAATAATTCATCACTCCCTTCCTTCTCCCTCTTCCTTCCTTATCCAGGCTGTCCCTCTCTTAGTCAATAGCTTCCTATAGAACCATAAGAGTTATGGCCTTTTAGCTCTTCTTCAATCTAGGATAAATCCTCTTGATGCCTAACCAGTTATCCTTTAACTTAATCTCTTAAGAACTCCAAAATCTAGTTCAAGAATAATATTACCTTTAATTAAAATATATTAATTGAATAACCAGCATAAACTAATCCCGCATTTTAATCTTAATCATGCATAGGTTAAAATAAAAATACCTTATCAACATTAAGAACATAAACATATAACCTAAGTTCTCTAAAATACTTGAAACTAGGTTAAAAATAGATCTTAGTAACTAATTTAATCAATTAGTATAATTATTTATTTATTTATATCATGTTAATTATTTATATTCATGGTAATTTATTATTTCTCAATTTAATTATTAAATTAGTTACTATCATAGTTAATTATTTATTTCTAATTTATATTAAAATAGATCTTAGTAACTATTAATCAATTGATATAAATAAATAAATAATTAACATGATCTTACTTGTACATGTGGAACACCCCTCTTCACAAGTATGTAACTAACAACATCACAATTAATAAGAAGGCCAATATAGATAGGTTGGTAGTTAATAATCCATACAATAATATTAAGTTAGATAAGATGAATATAGAGAGTAGTCATACATCAAAAAGCACAGTTCAGAATAATAAGATAGATAACCATAAAATAAAAACTAACACTATAATTGAAAACTTGGATTCCATAACTATGAACAAAAAAGTGGTTAATATCTCCTCTTATGATCTAAAAAAGGAAGAAGCAGAGGTCCTCAACAAAGGTCTAAATTTCGTCTTGGCCCCTAACAAAATCCCCAATGAAGAAATCATTTGCAGTTTAGAAGATGGAATCAAGACGCTTAAAGATGAAGATAAAGAACTCATTAGGCAAGAGTGCGCCGTCATCCTAAGAAAAGCCAAACCTCCTAAAAGAAACCTAAACCTTGAACAACTCAAAGCCATAAAGAGTCTTAGAAGTAATAATGACATTGTAATTCTGAAGGCTGACAAAGGCGACGCCACTGTCATAATGAATTATGAAGATTACGTCAACAAAATTAAAGACCACTTATATAATAGTGGTAGCTACAAGAAATTAGAGAAAAACCCCATCTCCAAAATCACAAACCTGGTAAAGAAAGTCGTTAAAGAAACCAATCTAGACAATAAACTAAAAAAGCGACTTACCCCTAACACCTCGTATTTATGGAGCCCCTAAAATACATAAAAAAGAAGTCCCCTTAAGACCTATAGTCAACACTATTGGGTCACCCACTTATGAATTAGCAAAATATGTCGCTAGCATTTTATCCCCACTAGTTGGCAATACTAGCTTTTACATTAAAGATTCCAATGAATTTGTAAAATTCATTAAAAATACTAAATTAGATCTCGAAGATAAAATCGTTAGTTTTAACGTAGTCCAGCTCTTCACCAAAATCCCCCTAGATGAAGCGATTCAAGTTGTTAAAGAAGTGGCAGACCCCCAAATTGCAAAATTAGCTGAAATTTGTCTTCGCTCCACCTTCTTCTCCTTCCAAGGTGAAATATTTGAACAAACTTCGGGAGTTGTTATGGGATCACCTCTTTCACCAATCGTAGCAATTCTCTTCATGGAAAAATTTGAGAAGAAGGCTCTGGATACATACCCATTAAAACCTAAATCTTGGGTTAGGTTTGTGGATGACACCAGTGTCAACTGGCCTCATTGTGATAATGAACTTAATAAGTTTTTAAACCATCTTAATAGCATATCTGAGGACATCAAATTTACGATGGAGATAGAAGAGAATAACTGAATACCATTATTGGACATTCTCCTCATAAGAAGAAATGATGGTTCCATAGGTCATAAAGTATTTAGAAAGAAAGCTCATACCGATAACTACCTGCATGTTGATTCACACCACCACCCAGCACAAAATATGGGGGTGCTGCAGACCCTCTTCACTAGAGCTTGTAGAATCTCAGATGAAAACCATAACGATGATGAGATTACTTACCTAAAAAGAGCATTTTCCAACTTAGGATACAACAATAAAAGCATATTCAAAGCCATTCAAAAGGCCAAGTCTAAAAATAAAAATAATACAAACAAGTCGAAAGACACCTTGACTTCTAATGCCTACCTTCCATACATTCAAGGAGTCACTGACAAGATAACTAAAATCCTCAAAAAGAAAGATATAAAGACTTCATTTAAACCCTAGTCAACCATCAAACAAAGAATGAAATCAGTAAAGGACAGCCAAGAACAATTTCAACAGAAAGGGGTGTATATCATCAATTGTTCATGTGGGGATCAATATATAGGGGAAATGGGTAGGTCTGTGAGGATTAGGCTAAAAGAGCATAGTGCAGATATCCGTAACGAAAGAACCCGCTCTTCAGCCTTGGCTGAGCATGTAGGTAAAACTAATCACCATATATGCCTTGAAGACACTAAAGTCATTGCTAATGAAGAACACCATTTCAAGCGGAAAGTTAGAGAAGCTATAGAAATCATAAAACACCCGCGCAACCTTAATAGGGATGGAGGCTTGGAAATTAGCAAAAATTGGAACTCTTTGCTCACCCCCCACGAATAATTCATCACTCCCTTCCTTCTCCCTCTTCCTTCCTTATCCAGGCTGTCCCTCTCTTAGTCAATAGCTTCCTATAGAACCATAAGAGTTATGGCCTTTTAGCTCTTCTTCAATCTAGGATAAATCCTCTTGATGCCTAACCAGTTATCCTTTAACTTAATCTCTTAAGAACTCCAAAATCTAGTTCAAGAATAATATTACCTTTAATTAAAATATATTAATTGAATAACCAACATAAACTAATCCCGCATTTTAATTTTAATCATGCATAGGTTAAAATAAAAAAACCTTATCAACATTAAGAACATAAACATATAACCTAAGTTCTCTAAAATACTTGAAACTAGGTTAGAAATAGATCTTAGTAACTAATTTAATCAATTAATAAAATAGCATTAACTATTTCCTTCAATTTAGATTAATAAATTAGCAACATAATAAACCTAGTATATAAATAATAATATAAACCTTTAAAAATTAATTGCAGACATTAGAAATTTTAAATAAATAGCATAATATAATAGAACTTATTAGAATAAAACTTATTAATTAGTTCAATCAATTAAAGAAAATATCACATAACTCATCTCACATTTCAATTTAATTAATAAATTAACGATATGATAAAATTATTATATCGATAAATAAATAAATATTAGACATAAAATAACAAGTAAGATCATGTTAATTATTTATTTATTTAATAATTAAAAGATAGATCTTAGTAACTAATTTAATCAATTAATAAAATAACATTTAACTAATTTCTCGATTTATTTTAAATAAATTAGCAACATAATAAACCTAGTATATAAATAATAATATAACCTTTTAAAAATTATTTACGCAAGACATTAGAAATTATAAACAAATAACATAATATAATAGAACTTATTAGAATAAAAACTAATTAATGAACTTATTGAATAAAACTTATTGATTAATTCAATCAGTTAAATAAAATATCATATAACTCATCTCACATTTCTATTTAATTAATAAATTAACAATATGATAAACTTATTATATCAATAATATTATAGACCTATTATAAACTAATTACAAATTAATTACACAATAATGAGGAATTATAAATAAATTACATATTATAATAGAACTTATTAATTAATTTAATCAAATAACATATAACTAAGTTCACAATTTAATTTTAAATTAATTAATGAGCAAAATAATAAACTTATTATATCATTAATAATATAAACCTAAATAATAAATTAATTTCACTTAATCATTAACATGAGAAATCATAAATAAATAAACAACATAAAATAACAAGTAAGAAATAATATAATTAGTAATAATATTAATAAGGACTGATATATTCAGCAAACATAATATGATATTAATTCAGAAATTAACTAGAATAATGGTAAATAAATATTAAATAATCATATGGTCGGCTAATCAAGTCTTTACAACAATCCTATTACATATTTATCAAAAACCCCTTTTTCTTTTCTCCGTAAATCAGTCCTGATGATGAGTCTTGGTCTAGACTCGAAACGTCGACGAATGTAAAGATGAACATTGTGGGTTATCCAAATTCCTCTCAGAAACCACACCACAGTAATCTACAATCCAAGATAATGAAGATATTAAATAGACTTAGGAAATTATATTGTAAAAACATATTAAGGTGAATGGTTAAAGCTACATTTAGTCACTTCACAAAATTTAGTAAAAAATACCAATATCTCCATTAATATTGGTTTTCAACTTTTTCTGATTTAACAAAAAAAATTCAAAACAATGAAACCTTATCACTGTTTCCCCATCACCCTCCCAGAAGATTTCTCACCATTTTTCAAACATTTTCAATATGATATATGCATGAAAAAGCTTAGGTACTGATGTTGGATTATTTTTGAAAAATAAGTTGGTTTGTACAACTTTTCATCTTCTGTGCTATTCTTAATTTGTCCTAATGATCTGTAGGGGTTGGAGCCACTGCACCATATTTTCCTGAAAGGTGGAGATTGTTCACCAAAAAGGAAATTAATCTACATCTTACAACGCTGTTAAAAAATGCGAGACCTATGAGGGTAGTGAATTATGCTAATAAGCAATTTAGACTGGGAGAGACATAATTAAATTTTATTATTTAATTGAAGATTTCCAATTAAAATAATAATAAATCTACATTTATATATTCATATATTGATTGGAAGGATTCTCACAATGGTCATTTCTTTCAATTAGATCCCCTTCAAGCCTTTGGGATACCTAATACTTTCTTATATAATATAGTTGGGGCTTGCTACTTGTTGGCGTGTTGGGGTAAACAAAGCTGATGTGTTTTTTTTTATATGGAATAAGAAAGAAATTTGATTACTTGAAAAAAGTGGTACCTTGACAAAAGTTGTAGAGAAAAGATTAATCTCTCCTACCTTGACAGAACTCGTTGTCAATATCAACACCTACAAGAACTTTGTTGTGGAATATTATCAAAACTAATAGAAGGATATGAAAGAGTGTATTCTAAGAACCTTGACAAACATGGCCAATGAAACTTGGAACATTGTTTGTAGGAAGAGAAAATTATGTTTCTTTTTCCAAACATGTGTGTTAGTATATTACAGTTTAATGAATATGTTTTCTTATTATCATATATGGTTTCATACTTTAACAAAACATTCGCTAAGACTTCACAATGTTTTATTATTCAGTAAAAGATTTGCCAAGATCTTACAAGATTTTATAATTCAGTGAAAGATTCTCCATCATTGTATAAGATAATAAAATCTGGTGAGAGATTCGCCAAAAAAAATTATATATACATATTATATTATTGATAAAATCACCTCCCATTTTTCCTATGTATCATGGGGATTAGCCCATTTATTATACATATAAATTTAGGGTTGTTCTTAAAATTTTCCCTGGAAGCAGCTACAAACATGTACAGTCTAGTATTGACAAGAATTCATTTTGAAAATGTCAAGTGTTGACAAAAGAGTTAAGGTGATCAATAGAAGAAAAGAATTTACAATGAGCTATCAAGTAAAAGGAAAGTACTACAAGTTTAAAGCATTCTTAATGACTTTGATTTTGAAATTTTTTCTAAGATTGATAACCTAGTTTAAAACTTGAATATGAAATACTCCTAGCCATGTATACATCATTTTACATTATCCTACATCACCCTACATATTCATTCATTTCATCACTTAACCATACATTCACATCTCATTACTCAACCATATCATTTGCAATTTTTGACCAATATTGTTGGCCACATCTCCTTTTGATTTTTTGTTGTTGTTGCATCATGGAAAAATTGTCTATACAACCAGAAGGATTAGTTTATGTATCTACAAAACAAGAACAAGAGGTTAGTATCATTGTAAAATTACTCAATCTTCTAAAGAAAAATTGATTTGAAATGACCTAAGATTATGGTCATTTCAAAATCAAATACATAAGTATATGATGAAAAACGAAAAAGTTGTAATGATAAAAACATGAATATGTAACTTGCACATAAGTATGGTGGATAAACAAGCATAGTGCATGCAATACGAAATCATAAGCTAAATTCCTAATGGTCATGAGTATTAAAAAATCTAATATACAAACTATGATGCAACCTTAGAGACATAAAACAAGTGCCAAAGGAGTGTACAAAGGATAGCACGGTCATAATTAAATGAACTATGATGCATTAACGCAAGTGGTAGCGAAAATTGTAAATGGAAAAGCTACCTAAGCAATGAAACAGTCAAACACATTTCAAAGGTTTGCTTTGCGTATTCGCCTTCATCATCATAGCCAAGCTCAGCTCAGAGTCAGAGAGAAATACTACACATTCACCCATAGCATAAGGAAACCCCGATCAAAGGAAAGAGAGGCAGAGAGTAAAGGTAACTACGTAGGAGAGAAACCCTATGCAATGGAGAGATTGTTTGAAAGAGTTGCGTGGATAAATAAGGAGAGAAGAACCTTGTGCAACATGGGGAAATAAGGAGAGAAGAACCCTGTGCTGCATGGAGAATTGTTATAGACATTTTTGGGCACTTCAACCCCAATCATAAATGTCCATAAACTGAGGGCTCTTAAGTCCCTAAAAGGGTTGCTTCACTACCTAAAGGAACAAGGTCAATTGATTAC